>JAQQAC010019400.1:14283555-14306048 GCA_029783875.1 Phataginus tricuspis | reverse complement strand
GAGACAGGATCTTTATAGATGTAATTAAATTGAAATGAATCATTAGGCCCTCCCTAATCCACTACGGCTGGTGTTCTCGTTAGAAGGGGAAATTTGGACACACACATGTAGGAAGGGAAGAGGAAGACGTTGGGGAAAGTGGTCATCCACAAACCACAGGGACACATGCCCCTCACAGTGATTATTCCCAGTAATACCCGAAAGGAAGGTGTGCCAAGACATGGGGATTCAAATAAAGGACACTTGGACAGGGTTTGAAACAGGAAAGATATATGTGATCCAAATATTTTCTACACCAGCATATCTCTCTCTCTGGTAGAAATTTTAAATGAACAGAAATGAGTACATTTTTTTCCCTTTAATATCCAAAAAGGAGTATAACACCAATAAAAATACTGGTATCTCCACACTTTAAAACACAGGAAATCAATGCTCTATGCCTTACTGCAATGCTGTCCCTAGTGGGGTCTCTCAGAGCGGCATTAGGACCTGGGGACCCGGGCAGTGCCAAGGTGGGAGGTCACCCCATCTGCACAGCTGACACGGCTGCGGTTCTGTCTCTGGGCTCTCGGGGTCAGCCTCGTGCCTCTGTGACAGGTGGACTTCGCTGCTGCAGGCCAAGTGCTGCGCTGCGTCCATGCCCGAGTCCTGCCATCGCTGTGAGGCCCTCCCCTGTCCCCCAGTTCAGGGGACCCTCCCCCCATTCTGACCAGGGATGTCTCCCTGAGACTCACTTTCTCAAATCCTGTTTTCCTTCACATACTTTTGTGATAAGGCCTCATTATACCCAAAGCCTGAACGCTTAGCTGTGCAGAACACCTTGCTCCCCTTCACTGGAGGGCGGGATGGCTTCTCTACCAAATTTCTACCAAACGTGCCATATACTCAGGGCTTAGCTTCCTCCACTTGGAAGCGCCAGTACTGGGCCATATTTCTCCCCCACCAACAGCCATTTCTCACAGTGCAGCCTCACAGAACCACCCCAGAGGTTTGCATGAGGATTAAACAAGGTGACATTTCGAGGGCAGTGCCTAGCACACAGGAAGCGCTCTGCACGTGCTCTAAGGTACATATTTCAGAGCCCTGACAACTCCCCTTGCTCTGGGGAGCTCTCAGTGTGGGGCAGGGGTTAAGAACGTGGATTTGGAGGCCAGACCGCCCAAATGCGAGTGTGAGCTCTGCCTCCCGCTGGCTGGGCAACACGGAGCATGTTCTTTAACTCCCTACCCTCAGTCTCCGCCTTTGCACAATGGGTCCTCCGCAGAACCTCACTTGGAAGAGCTCCTGCTGCACTGGCACTGAGCTCTTCCTGGTACTGTCAGTGCTTGGGGGCAATTCAGGCCCCGCCAGAGTCTGTGACCCCCTTTCCCTGGAATCTGGGTGGGCCTGTGACTACCTTGGCCAATAAAACACAGCAGAAGTGATGCTGTGCTCTTTCCAGACCAGGACTGCGGGGGCCAGCTGCTCCCGCCTCCTGCCGCTGGGATGTTCTCTCTCTGTGCTGCCACATCCAGCTGCTGCTTCAGCTTTTGCATTTAAGTCCCCGAGGAGTGTTCTTTCTGGAAACCAGTATATTGAGATAATATTCAAATACCACTTAAAGGTTACAGTTTAATGGTCTTTAGTATATTGACAGAGTTGTGCAGCTACCTCCATTAATGACCATTCCGGCACGTGGGTAGACCTTGTTTTATTTATCCGTTCATCAGTTAATAGACATGGGTTGTTTCGACTTTTTTGGCCATTAGGAATAATGCTGCTGTGAACATGCGCGTACAGATCTCTGTGTGGCCCAAGTTTTCGTTTCCCTGGGGTGTTTACCTTGGAGTGGAATTGCTGGGTCATTTGAAAACTCTGTTTAATAGTTCCAGGAACTGCACACTGTTTGCCCAGCCTCGGCCTCATTTCCCATCCCCACCAGCAGCGTGAGGGCTCTGATTTCTCCGCGTCCTCGCCGACATGCCTCTCAGCGTGTCTGCTCGATCAGGGGGCTGGGCAGGGCTACCTCTTGGGAAGCCTACGCTTTGGAAGCACACCCAGAGCGCCGCCAACTCCCGCCCTGACTCCACTGGACACTGATTGGACTCCGTGACCCTCAGTCTCCCCGTCCTTGTAATGGGATGACCCCCCTCTCAGGGTCTGACTTTTTCAAGTCAGTCTCTGTCCAGCTCTCACCTGGGCTCCCAGCAACTGTCTTTCCGCTCCAGGTCTTCAAAGCGCCCCGACCTGATTTCTTCTCTCCCCTCCTCTACTCCCCTGCCCAAGTGCCCGTGCTTTCCCTGTGGCCATCCCAGTGGCTATGCCCAGGAGGCCCCAGGGCCTGGCAGAAGCACTGGACTGCGTGGCCCCGCTGTTCCGGTGTCCGGCTTCCATCTTCCCCCGCTCCGCCAGCCCCCTTAGACGCTGGGGCTCTGTGGGCCTTGCCTCAGCTCTCCTCCACTCCACGGCTCCTCACTGTATCAGTCAGACCCCTTGGGGAAATGTGAACCCTCCTGGGTCCTCCTCAAACATGTCACATGCAAGGTGGGGCCCCAGTGAGGTCAGCTGGCTTTTACCAGGGCACAGTCCAAAGTATGACGCCACACTCCCTCCACTGAGGTGTACCGCAATGTCCCGCTTGCTGCTTTTGATTCCAAAAAGTGAATTAAATCTGTCCCCTGAGCCCCTCTTCTCTCTGGGCTGGTGACAATTTTGTCCCGATCCTTCCATCACGCCGCCTGCCCAGCTCTGGGCCTGCCTGCAGTCGTTTACGGAGGACGACTCAAGCTTTGGCCTCCAGCCAGCTCAGCAGGCCAGCCCCAGCGGGCCGCAGAGCCATGGCCGGCAAGCTGAGCTGAGCAGGACCAGAGGCTGGGAAGGAGAAACCAGCTCAGGGAAAAGGTACCCACCACCCAGGGCCACCTCCATGGTGTGACCCGTGCAGCTGTACCCGGCCCTGCGCTTGGTTTAACGCTCTGCTCTGGCCACCTAACTTCTCCATAAACTGGAACAGGGTGCCCCATGTTTTCAGGTTTCACTGGGCTCTGCAAATCAGGGAACAGGTCCTGCTGTCAAACTCTGCCTTGAGCCTCGAGAGCTCCCTCTCCTGGCTTTTCATCAGCCTAAACAACTAAAATGCCACAGGGAAATAGTGATCAAGGCTGATTGATGCGTCTGTGGTTCCTATTGTGTGCCCGGCCCTGGTCTCGGCCCTCACTGTCCTGGTCCACAATTCCTTGTTGGCCATTTTCCTAAAGATTGGTGGCAAACCCCAACCTGGACTGAACTCACCTGGAGACAAAATCTGGCCTAAACGGACATGTGATTGTAGCCTTTACTTATCTTTGCATGATGCCTGGTGTATTTTGCTGCAGAAACCTAACATTTGATTATGGAAAGCTGCCCAGACGCCACTGGGGGAGCTACGTAATACACTGTCTATGTGCTCCAGGATGGTGCCAACACACAGATTCTGAAACACGTCTGGTCTGAAGAGTTTCAGATAGGAGACTATAGGCCTGTTTTCCCTCATTTAGTCCTCACGATCTCCCTTGAGGAAGGTACATTTCTATGCCCATATAACAGATAAGGAAACTAAGGCACAGACAGGTTAAGAAATTTGCTTTAGGTCACACAGCTAGGAAAGAGGTGGAGGCTGAATTTCACCCAGGCTCTGTCATTCAGGAATCTGGGCTCTCAATTACTGTCCTGGATTTTCCAAGAATGTCCTGAGGGAAGCATTCGGATGCACACCCTCCGTACAGTTACACGTGGGCTGTGACCCGCCTTGCCTCAAGGGGCCTCTGTTATTTCTGGGTCACCAAGGTAGGGGGGATAAAAAAAAATCTCCAGGAGCCCAGAGCTGTGGGTCCCACGCAGCTGAGGCCCCTGAGCTGGGCCCCCGGGAGGCCCTGCCTCCTCTCCGGAGCCCTGTGAAGGCCAAGGCGCCCACCACCACCAAAAAGCCCCCTTCCCAGCCTAGGGACGGTTCGCCCAGCTTCAGCTGCTCCCAGCCTCCCCCTCCCCAAAGCACCTCAGGGGTGCTAATCACCTCAGGCAGCCCAGGCTGTTGAGAACAAAAGTGAGGAAGCAAGCTCCCCTCCAGCCACATTAGCATAAGAAAGTTCTTGTCCCCAGGTAGGGGAGGAAATAAAGCGAGACCTAAATCCTCCGACAGCAAAAACAGCCTTTGCACCCTGGCCACTGCCTGTACGGCGGCCGCTCCTGCCCGAGGCCCGGGTGGCCTCCTTCAGAGCTCAGCCCAAAGGTCCCCTGCGGACCCCCGCCCCCTGCATCCACTCCCGGCTTGCTTTCGCTCCAGAGCACCTGTCGCCTTCCGCCGTTCTCCAGAACACAGTTACTTAGGGCATTTTTGCAGTGAGCCCTCCTCTGCGGGGGTGAGCCTGACCAGGGCAGGCGGTTTTGTCTCCCGGCAGAGTGGCTGCGCCCAGTCGGACGGAGCTCAGTGAGTACGCACTGAATGGATCCATGGAGGGAAGGTTGCGTGGTGTCACCCTGTGTCTCACACTGCCTGTCCACCTCTGATGGAGGGGGGCGCCGTCTCTTGCAGCTAACTCCTCCTCACAGCTTACTTTCACATCCAAGGTCCCTGTCGCGGCTCCCGCTGGGCCTCGCCCTCCACCGTGGCGTATGAGTGTCACCCAGCACCAGAATCACGGATTGCCTAGGCTGTGCTCTCCCATCACCCAGGGCAGGCCCCAGGCAGAGGGCCCCCAAAGGCGTGACGGGGAAGGGTGCTCAGGGCCACAGCAGCACACACCATGCCCCATCCTCCCAAGGCCCTTGGGCTTTTCTCCTGGGGAAGTGAGGGGAATGTTATTTTTCTAGTCAAAAAGCATCCGGGTCTGTAACAGAGCTGTCACTAACATTTGCACAGAAGTTTTACAACCGAAGCAATGAAGCCATGCCGGAAAATGGCCATGGGGGACGCCGACTTTGAGCTCTGCCCCTCGGGGTCCCCGCTTTCCCCCTCAGGCAGCCAGAACCCTGAGATCCCCGGCCTTCCCATCTCCTCCGCCTCCTTCCCACCAGCCTAGAAAGCGGCCCGAGACGTTGGCTTTCCCGTAGCTGGTCTGATCCTTCCAAGAGCACCGATTTTTAGGACTTGAAAGCAACTGACCTTAATGTTCAGTGAAACCACAGCAGACAGAAGGTTCCACTGGGGAGGAGGGGCTGGCTTAGGGTCACACAGCCAGTGGCCAACACCCCACCTCGGTGAGAGTGAGCAGCCCTGACCACCGCCTGGCAGGTCAGCCCCTTCCCTGATCGCAGCCACCACGTGGCAGGGCTGAGCCGCGCCTGCCGCCCTGGAAGTCAGTGGCAGGGGTCTGAGTGTGAGTGAAGCAGGGACCCCAGACCCAGGAAGCCCATCTGGCCGCCGCTCCATCCTACCTGTCTTGAGTCTCCTGGGACAGCCTGCTCAGGGCCTTGCAGCTTCAGAAGCCCTTGGGGCGATGGCACTAATGTCCCACACGGTCAGGGGTGGTGTGGCTGGCTGGCGGGGTCCCTGCGGGCAGAGTGTGGCTGCGTTTGGTGAGGGGCCTGGGGCCGCGGGGGTGGGGGGAGTGGTGGTGGTGTTGGATTCTGCGGGCTCTGCTCTGAGCTCCCGCCCAGAACCCCCACTAGCCTGGGGCCTGAGAACAGCCACTCTTTGGCACTCCTTCCTGAGAGCCCAGGCCGGCGCCAAGCTCCTGCGGGACGGCAGAGCACGTGAGGAGCTACCTGCAGAGGACGCTGTCTTCTTGGGCACAGGTTTGGCCATCAGGGGCAAAGGGCAGGGTGTGTGCAAAAAGTCAGAAAAGGAGACTGGTCCTAGATGGAACCCTGCACTGAGCAGGCCTGACTATGGTCTGCTGGGGGCATGGCCGGACTCTGCTCCTTAAAACGGGGCTGGGGGTGTGAGCTACAGCTCGCAGAAGGGGTATGGGCTGGGGGACTGGACGTCTGGGGTCCCAGATGGGCTGGGATGCACAGCCTGACTGCCCAAGGTGCCAAGGGCTAGAAGCTGGTACCCCGTGAAGCACCCAGGCAAGAAAGGAGAGATGGGAGATGGGGGCTCCGTCCTTAGAAAGGCTGGTGCCCGGGGACGGGGCAAACGCCGCCACAAGAACACAAAATGGCGCCAGGCTCCGGGGAAGTGTGGACGGTGATCCCCGTCTTCCGGGGCAGGGGAGGCGGTCTTTGCACGTGGCAATTGCTGTGGGGACACCGGGGGCTGTGAAATCAGGCTGGAGGACACTGTGACCACATGCACCCCCAGGTGCCTCACAGACTCCCAGCCTGGGTGCAGATTCAGAGCCAGGGGTCAATGGGGCCCAGAAAGGCTTCAAGGCTCTAGTCCTGAGCGAGTTCCTCACTGGGGGCTGCCGGGCCTGGAAGGGGAAATTGGGGGGTGGGGTGTGTATTTCAGCACCAACCCCTTCCTAGCTCCTGCCATCCCAGGGGTCCCCAGAGTGGCCCTGGCATCTGTCCTGCCCCGTCCTGCTCCTCTCCACCCTTAGTACCGGCCACCCCCAACATCTGTTCTCCCATCTATTCTGGGGACCTTAGGAGGGGTGGAGAATTTGGGGGCTCTAGACCCTGAGGCCTCGGGAGTCAGGAAGGGGGCTGAGATTACCAGAAAGCCCTAAGAAACCTGAGCACAGGGCCCAGGCGTCTGCCTTCCCAACTCCACAGGGCTTCTGCACCACTTTCCTGACCCAGAATGACCCAGGCTTCCAGTCCCCAGGCATCCCCATCCTGTTCCTAACTCAGTTTTCTGGGCTTTGCGCCTGGGTGGGAAAGGGTTAAGGGTGGGCAGAGGCTGGGGGTGGGTGGCAGGGCAGCCTGGTGTTTGGTGATAATCCCCTTCCGTGCCCTGGGTGTGGAGAACAAGGTTAGGGCCCCACATGGGAAAGGGCCTCTGCTCTGATCCCCGTGGGCCGGGGCCTGGCCTCCTGCTTCTGATCTCCCGCCGGGCGTCCCTGGCCCACCCCGCCCCGCTGGCCAGGCCTGACAGGCTGTCTGCTCTCTTGTTCCCTCGGTGTGTCTGAGCCCATCCGCCTGCCTGCCTGTCCAACCCCCAGGCTCTCAGGGACCGTCCCCCCACTCCCTCTGGACTCTGGGTGCCCGGCCAACTGCTATCAGTCTGGGCCCCCACCTCCTATCCGTCCGACCATGGCTCCTTCTCCACACCTGGCCCTTCCCCTACTCCAGTCTCCTCCTGTCTGTCTGTCTGTCCTTGCTGTCTGTGCCTCTATCCCTTTCTCTATTTCTTTGTCTCAGCTTCCCGTGTCTCTAACCCCCCTCCCCTGCCCAGCCCTGCTCCCCCCACCCCAGGCCTTCTCTAGGTTTCCCCATCTGCCCCCCTGCCCTCTCCCTGGGCCCCTGCCCCTCGACACTGACGGATAGCTCTGGGGTGTTAAGCTACAGATTAGTTCAGGCAAAATTCTCGATTTTGCTTGCGTTCTTTCCCCTTTGGGTTATGTAAACAGTAATTCTCCCCAGATGGAACTATTTTCCTCGCTTAGAAGCAGCCGGGGAAGGGGCTCGGGCAGAGCTGCGGGAGGAGTGCTGGGCGCCCCAGGGGGCCGGGGGGAGCGCCCGAGGCCCTCAGCTCCGTCCTGCCCTCCTCCCCAGGTGCTCGCCTCGGTTGGGACCATGCCTGTGACCTTTGCCCTCTTGATCCTCCTGACCCAGGCCACAGCAGACCCATGCTACCACCCGGGGGGCCGCCCCCGCTTCTGCCTCCCGCCCGTGACCCAGCTGGCCGGCGTGGCCGACTCCTGCCCCCAGGCCTGTGCCCTTGCCCCAGGGGCAGAGCTCGGCCCCCGAGCCACCTGCAATGGCAGTCTGACCCTGGCGCTGGGTGGCCCGTTCCTCCTGACCTCTGTCAACCTGGGCTTCTGCACCCCGGGACCCCCGGCCCTGGTCCTGTCTGCTGCCTGGGCCACCAGCGGTCCCTGGAGATCACTGTGGCGCAGACCCACGTGGCCCAGGGCCCTGGGGGGGCCCAAGAGGGTGACCTTCCGAGCCCCGCCGTCCCCCAGGGCCACTGTAGTGGCCAGTCACCTCCGCGTGGAGTTCGCGGGCTGGGCAGGGCTGGCCGCAGCGGCAGTGAGAGGCCGCTGCCAGTGCCACGGCCACGCAGCCCGCTGCGCTGCCCGGGCCCGGCCCCCCCGCTGCCGCTGCCGCCACCACACCGCTGGCCCCGGGTGCGAGAGCTGCCGCCCGTCCCACCGAGACCGGCCTTGGCGGCCCGCGACGCCCAGGCACCCCCACCCCTGCCTGCGTGAGTCCTGGGCCCCGTCTCCCCGCCCGCTGCCCAGCCCATGACTCCCCAGCAGCTGGTCCCCCGTCCCAGGACGGGTGCTCTCTGGCCTGCAGAGCGGCCTGCTCCCTGCTTCTCCCCCACTGTTCACCCCCCGCCCTCTGCCTCCCCCAACGGCCTCGCACACATTCTCCACTCGCCCCCACATCTCTGCCGTGACCAGACTCCCAGCTGCCGACCCGTTCAACAGGGGCTCCGGTCTGCCCGACACTCGGCCACGGTGATGCTGCGGATGACATGAGTAACATTTCCTGAGCACCTAGCCCAGGGCCTGGCTTGTGGTAGGGAAACAAGGCAGGTGCCCCTTTCCTGCTTCGTCAGATCAGCCACACGGCAGACTAAATCCATGTTTATCAATCGCCTGCGGTGTGCCAGGCAGGTATTATTACCATGGGGCCCATTTCACAGATGAGGAGATGAAGCTAGCACTGGGAAGTCCCCTGAGCAAGGACATGCAGCCAGCAAGCGGCAAGGCCGGGATCTGAGCTCAGGTCCCCGAGCTCTGGGGTCCTGGCTGGTCCCCTCCAAGCTCCTGTCGGGGCTGCCGTCACACTAGGGTGTCACACTGGGGACTGCCCGAGCTAGAATCTCAGCTGCTCTGCTTATTGGCTGTGTGACCCCAGGCAGGTGACCCAATCTCTCTGTGCCTCCACTTTCTCACCTGTAAAGTGGGGCTGTGGTGACAACTCATGAGTTAAAGACATAAAGTCCTTCGAATCGAGGCTAATAGGGTACCCGGCACAAAGGGAGAGCTTCCTGGGTGCTGCCCGTGTTACCGTTCTCCACAGGAGGAACGGGAGGTCCCAGGATGTGTCACTGCCCCGAGTCCTACTGCTGGCAAGGGGCAGCCCTGGCACTGGACTCAAGGAGACAGGCTTTCCTCGAAGCTGGGCCGCCCCACGCAGAGCCCTTTCTCCTCCACGGTGCTTCAAGGCTGGAGCGTCCGAAGCCTGGGCCTTTCCCCATCCCTCCAGCTGCCCCTCAGAGACGGCCTCCTCCTTCCACCTCCAGCCTGCATTCCTTGCCAGGGGTTCTGTGTGACCAGGACCTCCTCTTTCCACCTCCTGCATTCCCCCTCTAGTTCTGTTCTCATCCCTTCTGGGGTCTTCCTTGACCCTCTGCCCCCGCTTCCTCAGGGCCTACGGGCAGTTGGTCCATTCTCACCAGCCAGATCTGATGCCCCTGAAGGGAAGAGGGGAGACTCGCAGTGCCTGGGGGTGGGGTGGTGTTCGTCCTGGGCCTGGGCAGGCCCTGGGAGCTGGGGAAGCTGTCTCTCTGGGGATCACACATGGCCCCCGGGTTGCGCCGGGCACTGTCCTCTGAACCTGGCTAAGAGGCTGACAGTGCTGTGAGGGAGAAGGGTCTGGGCAGACAGGGGGACACTAATGCCTGTGGTAGAGCTGTGGGCCTTACAGACACGGTGGTCTGAACCCCACCCCACCATCTGAGGTTTCCAGAGGGAAGTGAGGTGAAGTGATCGCCCTCAGGTCAGAAATACTCCAAAGTCGGACTCCACCCACTGCTAATCTGAATAGCATCGCCAGCTCTAGTGCCCCCCAAAACCCTGTGGAGAGAGACTGAGGCCCCCACCGCAGGGGAGAAAACCCAGGCTCAGAGAGTGGGAGTCATTTTCCCAAGAGCGCACAGCTCTCTCGGCTCCCTGCCCTTCCCACTACTGGTCTGTGCTCTCAGGACCTCCCAGGCCAGCCTCTCAAATGTCTTGGAGTCAAAAACTCCTTAAATCTCTCCAGAGAATGGCCTCTGAACCTCCTGCGACTGCTTCTCGCTCTGGGATGGTTGCTAGAAGCACAGATCTCTGAGCGGAGCTGAGGCCCTGGAGGCGGGCCCTGGAATCTGTATTATTCTTTCCAAACATTTCCCGGTAATTCTGGGAAGCGGTAAGGTATGAGAGCTACCGCCTCGCTGATAGACACTCCTTAGGAAAATGTACATGCTCATGTGAGTTGCATAAGAAACACTGGCATGTGGTTGCTAAGAGCCCAGACCCTGGAGCCAGGCCTGGGTTCCATTCCTGCCTGTACCCCTCAGCTGTGTTACCTTGGGCAGCTGACTTCACCTCTCTGTGCCTGTTTTAGCATCTGTAAAGTGGGGGTGATGAGAGCACCAGCCTCAGAGCTACCGTGAGAATGAACACAGCAGGCCCCCCGCATGTGGAAGCTCGACACGGGCCCATGCACACTCTGTGTCAGGCCCTGAGTTAACGACTTTATAACTACTTGGTTTCATTTAAACCTCACAAAGTGGACATTGTAACTATCATTCTACAGCAAAGGAAACTGAGTTTTGGAGAGGGGCAGTCATTTGCCCAAAGAGCACAGTGGGACACGAATGCACAGGGGACTGACGCCAGAGCCCTCGCCCAGGGCCGCCACCCTTCTGTGAGGCCCCATTTCACGCAGACGCTCTGGAGGCCCATCGGTCCTTGGGCTTCCCCAGCTCCAGTCCGGTGCACCCACTTACAGATGAGAGTGAAGAAGTGCCAGGACCCAGGGTTACCCAGGGGCCCCAGGGAGCCTCTTTTACATTGTACCAGCACTTGATTTCCGTCCCAGAGAGCAGTGGGGAGGAAGGCCGAGCCTGACGCACCCCCGCCCACCCCATGCTCTAGCCTGCTCCTGCAACCAGCACGCCCGCCGCTGCAGGTTCAACTCCGAGCTGTTCCGGCTGTCGGGTGGCCGGAGTGGGGGTGTTTGCGAGAGGTGCCGCCACCACACAGCTGGGCGGCACTGCCACTACTGCCAGCCGGGGTTCTGGAGGGATCCCAGCCAGCCCATCAGCAGCCGCAAGGCCTGCAGGGGTGAGTGCAGCCTGGAGCCCGGCACAGGAGGAACAGAGCCAGGGCCAGACTCCTGGGCTTAGGGAGGAGGGGCTGGAGGCCTGGCGGGTCTGAGGGAGGAGGGGGCTGGGGGCCTGGACCCCTGGGTCTGAGGGAGGAGGGGACTGGAGGCCTGGACTTCTGGGTCTGAGGGAGGAGGGGGGCTGGAGGCCTGGACCCCTGGGTCTGAGGGAGGAGGGGGCTGGGGGCTCGACTCCCGGGTCTGAGGGAGGAGGGGCTGGAGGCCTGGACTTCTGGGTCTGAGGGAGGAGGGGCTGGGGAATTGGGAGGGGGCATCTGAGGGCCAAAAACCCCTCATCCCCCGCTCCTCTCCTCATACAGCCTGCCAGTGCCACCCTATTGGGGCAACAGGTGGCACATGCAACCAGACCAGCGGGCAGTGCCTCTGCAAGTTAGGGGTGACTGGCCTGACGTGCAACCGCTGTGGTCCTGGCTACCAGCAGAGCCGCTCCCCCAGGATGCCCTGCCAGCGTGAGTCCCGAAGGGCAGGGCCACAAGTCCTCAGTGGAGGCCGGGAGACATCTCAGATCACCAGTGGACAAGTGTGATGAGGGCTGTGTTCCTGGGGATGGGAGCTAGAGGCTCTAGGAAGATGGGGACCGGACTCAGATTCCAGTCTTCTGAGTCTTGGGAAGAAAGAGCCTGGGAGCCTGGATTCCTGGGTCTCCAGAAGGAAGGGGCTGGGGACCCCAATTCCTGGGACTGCTGAAGAAGGGGCTCGGGACCAGGACTCCAGGTCCTGGGGGAGGAGGGCAAAGGGTGCTTGTACTCTTGGGCCTTAAGGGCATAAATGCCTGGAGTCTGAATGCCTGGATTCCTTGTAGAGGAGGAGGAAGTTGAGGTTAAACTTCTCCTTTGGCCTCTCACAGGCATTCCAGAGGCAGCGACCACCCTGGCTACCACCCCTGGTGTTCACAGCTCAGGTAAGACAGGGTGGCGTGGAGACCCCTGGCAGTGAGAGGGGCTGGGAATGGGCTGACTGGGCCCCCAGGTAAGGATGCCAGGGTGGTCCATGGAGCCCGGTGCCAAGGGTTCAGGCACCCCAGCTGCCCACCAGGATGGAATGTGGGGAGGGCAAGGGCAGAGTGCTGTGGTCCAGGCCTCAGGAGCCCACTGCAGATGGCCTGACCCTCCCCAGACCCTCAGTGTCAAAACTACTGCAATATCTCGGACACCAGGGTCCACATGAGCCTTCGGAGGTACTGCCAGCAGGACTATGGTGAGTGCGGCCCAGGCGTCCCGATGCTCTAGCCTTCAGTTTTCTCATCTTAAATAGGAAGGCACCCTGGACTCTAAAGGGTCCTTCCTGACTTAGGATCTAAGAGGACAGAAGACACATATGGGGGAACGGGTGGAGAGTGGAGGGGGGTGTTCCCTACCTTCCTATGTCCCCTACTTCTCCATGTTCTTGACCTTGAAGGGTTTCACTATCTCCTTCCGCCTGACATCTCAGAGGGAGGGAGGTAGCCTCCTGGGGATGGAGAGAGAAGGGGAACTGGTTGAATAGAATGGGTCCTGGCCCCGTGTCTTGTCTGTTTCAGATACTTTCTGCCTCTCTTCACGGTCTCAGTTATCTGGACCTTAGCCCCATTCCCACGGAGACTCCTCCCACAGTTTCCTCACCCAGCAGCCCATTCCAGTTCACACCAACACCAGCCCCATGACCCCAGGAAACCCAGCTCTCTTAGCACACTCAGGAGTTCAGACCAGCACTTGTTACTTCCTTCAATGGTTAAGGACCCCAGGCTCTCTTCCCTGAAGATAATCATCAGTCCACTAGTGTCCAACTACCTGAAAGATGGAATCTTCTTCCCGAACATTCCACAGGGATCTTCTGCCCCATAGACCCAGCTTGCTAACCAGAGCCCTGCCCTCAACACTTCTCAGAAAGTACATGCTTCTGAATCACCCCTAGTATGATCGCAACCCTCAGGTTCCAGGTTCTGACCTCTTTCGGGCCCCCAAATTCATCCCAGAGCCTCTCCCCTAGCAATACCCCTCTTTTCCAAGGGCTCTGCTCCTGACACCTTCTGACCCGGCCACATTAGAGACCCTGGACCTCCTCTTTTGTCCTGTTCCCAGCCCACGTATAGTCCCAGTATAGTCTCCTAGTGCCCCCTTTAAATAATTCCTTCATCCGCTGCTGCTCATATGACCCCCAAAGCATCCCACCTGGAATATTCCAGGCTGCCCTGCCTGGCCTCCCCACCTCCTTCCGAGGAGACCCTGTTAGACCCTGGCCTTCCCAGTCCTGGTCACGGAGCCCCACCTCCTGCTCCATAAGCCCCACCCTCCTTGCCCTGAGCGTGTCTCCGCCAGCTCGACACAAAGCTAGACCCCCACATGTCTTGCCCTTGAAGGTTCGTGGTCTCTTGCCTTCCTGAGGGGATCCCCGAGGCCCTCTCCCCCCAGGTCTGACCCCACCGGACCCTGGCGGCTCCCCACCATCCGGGCCTGACGCCTCCCCTCCCCTCAGTTCTCCGCGCGCAGGTGCTGGCTTCCGAGGCGGCGGGCTCGGCGTGGCAGCGGCTGGCGGTGCGCGTGCTGGCCGTGTACAAGCAGCGGGCGCGGCCCGTGCCCCGCGGCGGCCAGGACGCCTGGGTGCCCCGCGCCGACCTGGCCTGCGGCTGCCTGCGCCTGCGGCCCGGCACCGACTACCTGCTGCTGGGCAGCGCCGCCGGAGGCCCCGACCCCGCGCGCCTGGTCCTCGACCGCCACGGCCTCGCGCTGCCCTGGAGGCCGCGCTGGGCCCGGCCGCTGCGGCGGCTGCAGCAGGAAGAACGAGCCGGGGGCTGCGGCGGCCTGCGGCCTCCGACCCCCAGCCCCGAGCCCGAGCGCCAGAGCCGGGGCTGGGCAGCCTCGACGGCCAAACCGGGAACCTGGAAGCGACCGGGCGCAGAGACTTGCACCTCGACGGGGCGTCCCTTGGAGACCCAGTCCGAGCCGCGGCGCCCCTGACGTCCCTCCCACGGGAGGCAGGATGGCGGGAGGGGCGACAGCCTTAGAGGGACGAAGCGACTGCCTTTACTGCATAGACCCTGCAGGCCCGAGGCACGTTTTACCGACGGCGGCAAACTGCAGGCAGGACTCTGGGCCTCCGGCGAGGACCTTTGGCCTGTGACCTATGCGGTTAAGTCCCCTCAATAAAGTCTTATGTCTTGGGTATTTCGGCTACAGACCCCTGATTTGTGCTCGAGAGGGTCTCTGAGCGGCAAATGAAGGCCTCCAGTAAATCCTCAGAGCAGAAGTAAGGCCACGCCCCCTGGCCAAGTGGCCAACCCAGTGAAAAGGCTGGAATGAAGGACAGGGCGGCGCTGGCGCGAGTCAGACTGATGTTGCCTGACGATTGGCCGACAGCCAGTGGGATGAGTGGCTAAAACAGGCGGGAAATACGCCACAGGAAAAGACATAAGCGCCAGATTTCCACGGAGTTCCACATTTAGGAACCTTCTATTCCTGATGAGGCTTGGGATGGTCTCTGGGAAGGAAACAGAGGGACTTTGAGTGACTATCCAAAGGGGGTTCTGACTGACGTTCGTCGGGTCTTGAAGTGCAGCCTAAATCCTTTCCTGAGAGAACAGCCAATCGGGAGCCACAGAGTGCTATGATGTCACTTGATGCTAAGCAGAATTCCATTCGCACCCCAACAGTTGTGTATCTACAGGGCAAGAGGGTTGGGGCTAAAAAGGCAGGAAGCAGGAAGTGTTACGGAATGGAAGGTTGTCATGGACGAGGGTCTTCCTCACCACGCTGGCCTCTTGCCCCCAGCACCCACGATCCAAAATACGATTTCAAATCTGGGTGATCTCTGCTTTGAGTCCTTCCATCAGGCTAGCACTGTTGGTGTGACACGATGAAAGTTGATTCCTTGCTCATGTACGTGTCCCATGCAAGCGAGCACGTGGCGGTTTTCCGGTCAAAGACGCAGGCTGAGAGGCATCCTTGCCCACTGCGGTGGGGACAGAGGGAGCGAGAACACTGAAGGGTCTCACCCGTGTGTAATAATACTCCTTTCCCCCAAGTAATAAGCAGACACAATTTCATTGGAAAGGCATACATTATAAGGTAGATTGTTTCACGAAACGGTGCACATAATTTCTTTTTCACCTTAGTTTCTATATATAAAGGAAACAATTTTTTTAAAGAAAGAGAGAAAATCAGAGAGAACTTAATCTACTTTAGGACACTAAATCTTGCTTTTAATTTGAAAATCTTTTTATATATATATATTTTTAATGTATATATTTTTATTTACAATTTATTTTGGTATCATTAACCTACAATTACATGTGCAATATTATGGTGATTAAACTACCCCCTTCATCAGGTTCCCCCCCACCAACCCCATTACACTCGCTGTCCATCAGCGTAGTGAGATGCTATAGAATCACTACTTGTCTTCTCTTAATTTGAAAATCTTAAGAGCATTTTAAGCTAAGTTATATAGAAAGATGACAGAGGCACTACATTCTGGCTTGGATGAATATAGTGGTGCATTAAAATTAAACACTGGGGCTAGTGTTGGAAAAACTGGACAGCTACATGTAAGAAAATGAAAGTGGACTACTGTCTAGCCCCATACACAAGGGTAAACTCAAGGTGGATCAAAGACCTGAATGCAAGTCATGAAACCATAAAACTCTTGGAAAAAAACATAGGCAAAAATCTCTTGGACATAAACATGAGCGACTTCATGAACATATCTCCCCGGGCAAGGGAAACAAAAGCAAAAATGAACAAGTGGGACTATATCAAGCTGAAAAGCTTCTGTTCAGCAAAGGACACCATCAGTAGAACAAAAAGACATCCTGCAGTATGGGAGAATATATTCATAAATGATGTGTCTGATAAGGGGTTGACATCCAAATTATATAAAGAACTCACGCACCTCAACAAACAAAAAGCAAATAATCCAATTTAGAAATGGGCACAGGACATGAATAGACACTTCTCCAAAGAAGAAATTCAGATGGCCAACAGGCACATGAAAAGATGCTCCACATCGCTAATCATCGGAGAAATGCAGATTAAAACCGCAGTGAAATATCACCTCATACCAGTGAGGATGGCCAACATCCAAAACACAAACAACAACAAACGTTGGTGAGGATGTGGAGAAAAGGGAACCTGCCTACATTGCTGGTGGGAATGTAAATTAGTTCAACCATTGTGGAAAGCAGTATGGAGGTTCCTCAAAAAACTCAAAATAGGAATACCATTTGACTCAGGAATCCCACTCCTAGGGTGGATTTACGCTAAGAATGCAGCAGCCCAGTTTGAGAAAGACAGATGCACCCCTATGTTTATTGCAGCACTATTTACAATAGCCAAGAAATGGAAACAACCTAAGTGTCCATCAGTAGATGAATGGATAAGAAGAGGTGGTACATATACACAATGGAATATTATTCAGCCATAAGAATAAAACAAATCCTGCCATTTGCAACAACATGGATGGAGCTAGAGGGTATTATGCTCAGTGAAATAAGCCAAGCCGAAAAAGTCAAGTACCAAATGATTTCACTCATTCGTGGAGTATAAGAACAAAGAAAAAAACTGAAGGAACAAAACAGCAGCAGACTCACAGAACCCAAGAACGGACTAATAGTTACCAAAGGGAAAGGGACTGGGGAAGATGGGTGGGAAGGGAGGGATAAGAGGGTAAAAGGGGTATTACGATTAGCAGACGTAAGGTAGCGGGGGGCACGGGGAGGGCTGTACAACTCAGAGAAGACAAGTAGTGATTCTATAGCATCTCACTATGCTGATGGACAGTGACTGTAATGGGGTTGGTGGGGGGACCTGATGAAGGGGGTAGTTTAATCACCATAATATTGCACATGTAATTGTAGATTAATGATACCAAAATAAACTATTTAAGAAAATATAATTAATTAATTACATTAAACACTGGGTTTGGGTAGATTCTGCAATTCAAAAGAAAAAGCTTCTCATTTCTTTGCCCGGATTTATTTTTCTTTTTAGAGTTTATCGCCACCTCATATACCAAATACTCATCCTTTTGTTTACTATTTCCGTCTCTTCCACTGGAATGTGAGCTCCATGGGAGTAGGGATTTTAATTTGATCATAGTTGTATCCCCTGCATCTAGAAAGGTGCGTGACACATGATATACACTCAATAAATAGTTGTTGAACAATTGATCAGTGAATGGTCTAACTTGAAGCCCAACTGAACCTGAAGTGGTGCTTCAATCATCTGTATTATCAGGAGTCATACTACACCCCAAACAACAGTGGCCTAAACAAGACGGAAATTTATTCTCTTTCATAAAAGAGGTCTGGAGATAGGCAATCAAGGTTTCTTCTCCACCATCCTTAGAAGGGTCATTGTCCTTGTGGTCCAAGAAGGCAGCCGGCTCTCCAGCCCTGTATCTGTATCCATGCAACAGGATGGAAGAAGGCAAAGAAAAAAGACTTACAGGGATGTTTTCCAAAAGGTGCTACCCAATCATTCTGTTCTTATATTATTGGCCATAATCTTTAATATGACCACACCCAGCTTCAAGAGACTGTGAAAATGATAGGCGTTAATGCTGGGCGGTCTTGGATCTAGCTAGAGGGTTTTGATTTAAAGGAGAGAGAAGATAAACCATACTTGGGAAAATTAATCCAGTTTTATGCCAGGCCCTCGGCCAATCGGAACTCAGAGTGTTATGACGCCATGAGGAGCTAGCTAGAGCAGCCTTTTGGCATTTCCAGGAAAAGAGGCTCCGATTGAAAAGTACAGGTAGTTGATGTCTGGCCATGACACTCCACCCCAGCTCTGCCGCCCTGACGTTGGGTTTGCCTCTTTTTTGCTTGACGCTGTAACCGCAGCTGCTGGAACATAATAGGTACTTAATAAATATTTGAATAAATAGGCAGGACCTATTATGACCCCCGTTACACAGATGAAGAAACTGAAGCTCGCAGGGGGCTTACCTTGAGGCAAGGGCAGAGATTCAAAGCCAGGTGTTTTGGGGTCTGGCCAGGATCCTTAACCACCGCTTCAGGGACAAAACTCAGAGAGGTGAGGGGTCTTAGCAACTGCCACACAGCAAGCAGCCAGCATCCAAACCTAGTTCTTAGATCTGAGCCGTCCGATACTGTAGCCATTAGCCACACTGGACGATTCACATTTAAATTAATTAAATGAGATAACGTTTACAATTTACCTCCTCGGTTGCGTTAGCCACCTTTCAAGCAGCTGGTGAGTAGCATATTAGGCAGAGGAGATGTAGAACATTTCCGCTTTCATGGAAAGTTCTATTGGACAGCCCTGCTCTAGAGACCATGTTCACGAGGAGCGTGGCCTCTGGAGCCAGACTGCCTGGGTTCCCTGTCCCTCGGTTTTCTCATTTGTAAAATGGGAATGATGACGAAAATAGGAAGTAACTCTGGGCCGGGCATGTTATGAGGATTAAGTGAGTTACTATGTGTATGCGATGGGCTTAGAACAGTGCCTGGCCCAGAGTAAGAGCCATTTGAGTTTGCTGTTATTCTTTAAATGCCCAGTAGCCACATCTCCCCACAGGAGTGGCCGTTGGGAGCCAGCAGAGGGGTGTGCGGGCCAAGAGGGGCTGTGGGAACCACACAGGCCTGGAGAGTCCTGGCCCTGCTTCCCCCCCACTCAGGGGCCGGGGAGGTAAGAGATGAAAATGAGGAGGGGGGCAAGCCCCATATGTTCCTTATGACCCAAACTTTGTTCCCAGCACCCGAGACGAATAGGCGTAAAATCCACATCTGGGACCTACCTCCGGCCGACTGTTCCCTCCGCCTCCGGGCGCTGAGCCCAGTCTGGGCGCTATAATGGAAGCGGCACAGGTGGCCTCCAGAGCTCAGAGGAGGCCCCTGTCCACCTCAGCTTTGCTGATAGCTTCCTGGAGGAGCAGATTCCTCAAGGGCATTAGAGTCTGAGTAAGAGTTTGCCCAGAACAGAAGGGGGAAAGAGAACTCCAGTTAGAGACAACAGTTTATGCAAAGGTCTGGAGGCCAGAGGGCCTAGTGCGGGAAGAGAAGAGAGATGAGTCTGGGGATTGGTGGTAGCAGGGGGCATGGGGCCTCTAAGGCCAGGCTAAGGACTGGGATTTTTTCTTGGGGGCACTGGGGAGCCATGGGATGTCTATGAGCAGCAGAAGGCTGGGTTAGCCCTGCGTGTGGGAAAAACAGTGATATGGACAGTCATCGAGGGGGCTCAGCTCACTGGGAGAGCCCAGAGAAGGCCTTGAACCCAGTCTGGAGGTCAGGCAACTTCCCTCAGAGGAAGTAAAGTTTCAGATAGGCTGTGAAGGACCGAAGAAGGATTTAGTCCTGGCAAGAGAGACTAAGGGGCAGGGATTATGCCAGGGGCCCTGGGGAGCTATGGGGTGGTGGTGAATAGGGAAGAGGGAGGGTGAACTCTTGGTGTGGAAGACCTTTTTGGGGTCTGTGAAGGGTAGACTGGAAAGGAGCCAGGAAGCTGGGAGGGGACAAGACCGACAGGAGGGGATGAGTTCTGAGCTGAGCCCCAGATTATAGGAACAGAGAGTCAGGAAATGTCACGCACACTGGGAAGCCTTCCTCTTAACCACCATACAAACATTTTTTTTCTCTCTCTCATTCATTTAGAAATGTCACAGTCTCTGTGTTTTAAAGTGATTCACTCACTCATTCATCCATTCAACATATTCTCCTGAGGTCTCTCTGGGAAATGCTGGGACAGGGACCTGAGTCAGACCCAGGACTTTTCCTGGAGGGCCTCCCAGTCTGAGAGAGCAGGAGAGAACTAGCTACAGTCACACCTGGTGTCACGTGTGATACCAGAGGCAGCACAGGTCAGGGAAGACTTCCTTGAGGAGGTGAGACCCTTTCTGGGCCTTGCAGGAAAACCCAGTGTCGCTCAGGCAGGCAGGAGGGACCAGAATCTCTAGGAGGGGTCAGAAGCATCGTTTCATTCAGTTGTGCTTGATGGCTCTCCTGAGGACCCCCGTGTGCTCTGTGCAGAGCAATGCTGGGGACCCACAGATGGGTCAGGCCTGGACCCTCGAGGGAGGGCCCACAAGACACAGCCCTTCTCCTAATGAAATCTGTGCTGAAATGGAGGGAGCACAGAGCGCTGGCAACGTGCCCAGCAGGCGCTGACGCAGGCTGGGGGAGTGGGGGAGGCTTTCTGGAGGAGGAGCACAGAACCGTAGGTAGATCTGCTCTCCCTGCAGTGTCAATCCCTCTGTGTCTCCCTCCGTGTGTCTCTGGCTCCTTACTGTCTCTGCTTCTGAAGATCCCTGCCTTTCTCATGCAACCACCTCTGGGGTCAGTTGCCATAAACAATTACCACCAGCTGCATGCCTTAAAGCATCACAAATTCATTCTCTCACAGTTCTGGAGGCCAGAAGTTCCAAATCAAGGTGTTGACTCCCGGGGAGGATCCATCCGACCTCTTCCGGCTCCTGGCCTCCTGGGCTGTGGTCACATCACCCCCATCTCTGTCTCTGTCTTCACAGCCCTGTCTCCTCTGTCTCAGACCTCCCCCCATCTTTCTCTTATGGGGACATCTGTCACTGGATTTAGGCCCCAGGTAATGCAGGGTGACCTCATCTCAAGATCAATAACCTAATTACATCTGCAGAGAGCCTTTTGCCAAATAAGGACCTATTCAGTTTTGTGGACATATCCAGATGTACCTTTTTGTTTTGTTTTATTTTGAGGGGAGGTGCCATTCAACTCGCTTCATCTTAGGTGAGTCCCTGCTCTCTCTCTGTTGCACTTGCCTATCCCAAATCGCAACTTCTCTGTCATTGCTGAATAAACCCCTTTTGCTGGTAAAATACCTGGTTGTTTTATTTTTAAGGGTGACGGTTCATGTAAGAAACTGCCCTCTCTCTCTCTCTCCGATCCCTCACTCTGGGGGAAGCCAGCAGCCATGTGAGGACAGGCAATCAGCCTTATAAAGAAGGGCCCTGGTGAGGAGCTAAGGCCTCCTGCCAACCAGCAGGTAAGTGAGCTTGGGAGTAATCTTCCAGCTCCAGGCGAGCCTTCAGATGATGGCCATCCAGGCCAACAGCCTAAATGCACCCTCATGGGAGACTCTGAGTAAGGACTGCCCACCTAAACTGCTCCAAAATTCCTGTCAGAAACTGAAAGGCAGTAAATGTCTGCCGCTTGAAGCTTTAGGGTAGTTTGTTATGTGGCAACGGATAATTAATACATAGCCTGCTCTCTTGTGTTTTCTCTGTCTCCCTCCATTTCTGACTCCGAGTGTCTCTGTTTCTCTCCACCTCTAGGTCCTTGAATATCCATTTCCAATTTTCTATCTTTGAATTCTTCTGTCTTTCTGACTCCTCTTTAGTCTCTCCCTGTTGGTTAGTTGGTCTGTTTACGGGTCTCTCTCCCTCTCCTTGGTCTCTGTGTCTCTGCAACCTGCTCTCTCTGTTGATACACACCCTTCTCTTTGCGAGTGTCCCTATTTATAGATGTGCACGTGTGTCAGCCCCTTCCTCTGCCTCCTCTCTCTGTCCCTTGCTCCAGGTGTGTGTTTCTATGTCTCTCTGTCTCTGTCTAGTGTTTGCTCTGTCTTCTTTGGGTCTCTTTTCTGTTTCTGTCGCTCCCCACCCCCTTCCTTCCTGGCATCTTATTCTTCCATCTCTGATCTGCTGGGTGGGTCTCTGTCTGTCTCTGGGTCTCTCTGCTTCTTTCTCTAAGTACATGTCTCTACATCTGTCTCTTTGTGTATCTTTCTCTGCCTCCGTCTGTATCTCTCTCATTCTGTACCTCTTTCCCCCTCATTCTGGATGCCTCTTTTCCTGTCTCCCTCCGTCTCTCTGCATCTCTCTCTCTTCTCTGTGTGTATCACTTTCTGTGTCTCTATCTGCGTGTGTGTGTGTGTGTGTGTGTGTCTCCCTCCTACCCCTCCCCTTTCCAAGCCTCCGTAATTCTGCGACCTCACCTCCAACTCTCTCCCTCGGTCTTAGAGACTCCGCCTCCGTCCTCTCTCCTCCTGGTCTCTGCCTCCCCCTCGTGGTAAGCAGCCCTCACTGCACCCAAGTCTCCCAGGGGAGCCCCCATCCCTGTTAAGGCAGCCCCAGGCCGAGGCCCGAGTGGAGCACTGGGCGGGGGCTGCAGGCGCTAATGCAGGCTTCAACTGGGGTCCCCACGAGCTGGGAAACCCAGGATCCTCCAGGGCCAGCGGCCCCGCACACAGACACTTTCGAGGACTCGCCCAGCTCCACCTTAAGCGCCCCGCCTTCCCCCTTCTGCGGAGGAGGGCAACAGCCAGCTCCGGGCCCCAGGTGCCCGGGCCACCCGCCCCCATGGCCCCGGCGCAGCAGGGAGCTGGGGACCAGCCCCTACA
>JAQQAC010019400.1:14224739-14283545 GCA_029783875.1 Phataginus tricuspis | reverse complement strand
ATTAGAAACCGAGGTAACGCGAGGGAGAAGCAGGAGGCAGAGACAGGAGTAGGAAGATCAGGAGGTAGAGGGAGACTGGAGGGCTGGGGAAAAGACGCGAGGAAGGAGGAGAGGCAGAGAGCCGGGAGAGAAGAGAGGGGTGGGCTGGGGGGTGGGGGTCTCAGGCCCGGCTGCCTAGGCGTTTGGGGAACTGGGACTCCCCGTGGGGACGGGAGGAAGGCTGGAAGTCCTAGAGGGACAGGGTCCTGCAAAGAGGGGAGGGAGGGGCTGAGTGAGAGGGGCCAGGGCTTTGGGAAGGGTCGCCCAGAGGCCTCCCAGGGATGGGGTGTGCGGCTTGTCTGAGCGCCCCTGGAGCGCTGGTTCTGTGGGCTGCACTGGGGGCTGCAGGTAAGACCTGGGGATTGGGGCAGGAGCCCCTGAGGGAGG
Organism: Phataginus tricuspis; assembly: GCA_029783875.1. Taxonomy (NCBI): domain Eukaryota; kingdom Metazoa; phylum Chordata; class Mammalia; order Pholidota; family Manidae; genus Phataginus; species Phataginus tricuspis. The sequence continues at coordinate 14,283,119 of JAQQAC010019400.1, read as the reverse complement.
TGGGGTGGGGGTGCCAAGGACAGGGGCTCAGGCTGCTCTCTCCCCAGCTCACATTGGACCCGCACCTGACCCGGAGGACTGGTGGAGCTACAAGGATAATCTCCAGGGAAACTTCGTGCCAGGTGCAGCCAGGGCGGGGACCCAGGAGTCCAGGCTGACCAGTGCCTCTCTCCTCAAACCCAGGAGCCCTCTCCTCCCTCCAGGACCCAGGAGTCCCAGCCCCTTCCTCCCTCCCTCCAGAGTGGGGCCCAACCTCTGAACCCCAGCAGCTCACCAAGGGACATTATAAATGCGCATTTCAAGTAGTGAGTGGGAGTGAGTGGAAGGAAACTGTGTAGGGGAGAAAGAGCACGTGTGGGTTTGCAGGGAAAAAAGCAGGTAAGTCCTGGCTGCAGCTGGGAAACAGAGGTTCTGTGGTCCCATCCCCACCTTGTCCAGCCTGCTCTTGAAACTCCTCTCCCCAGTACATTCATTATCCAGCTGTGGACAAGGAGACTGAAAGAACTACAACTCCCTTAGGCTTTGGAGCAGACAGGTGATGGATGGGTAGGCTCGCAGCCCTGGGGCCTGTTGGGAGTTGTAGTTCTTTCCCCAATGACATAATTTAAGATAGGTTTGATTAAGGAGAGGCGTGGAGGTCTTAGGGAGTCCTAGGAAACTCCTCCAAAATTCTCCTAGGACCCAGGGTTCTGGGTCCCAGCCCCTTCCTTCCTCAGATCCAGGAATCCAAGTCTCCAGCGCCTCCTTTCCTGGAGTCCTGGTGTCCAGACCCCAGCCTTCTCACCAGACCCCAGCACTGGGATCAGTCCCTATTTCTGACTCCCTTTCCTGCCCCTGCCCCTAGGGCCTCCCTTCTGGGGACTGGTGAACGCAGCATGGAGTCTGTGTGCCGTGGGGAAGCGGCAGAGCCCGGTGGATGTGGAGTTGAAGAGGGTCCTTTACGACCCCTTTCTGCCCCCACTAAGACTCAGCACTGGGGGAGAGAAGGTAAGGGGCCTGGTGGGAGGGATTACCAAAGCCCTGGGTGTGGGCATGAGTTGGGGTTAGGGGTGGGGTGCTGAGGTGGGAGGCCAGCCTTGGGGAAGGAGGGGTACACACTGGTCAGAAAGGACTCTGAAATGGGTCACCTGTTCTTCCTTCCCCAAACATGCCCTAGTCTTTCCATCTCTGTAGAAGCAATGGCAAGACAGACGTTTCCTATGCCAGGCACTGTTTTAAACACTTGGTGAACCCTCTAATCCTCACAACAACCCCATGAAATAGGTGCTGTTATCATCCCTATTGTATAGATGCAGAAACTGAGGCACAGAGAGGTTAAGTTACTTGCCTGAGGTCACATACCTAGAGGGTGCCCACGCTGGGATTCAAATCCAGGCAGTGTGGTCCCAGTATTCAATGTTCTTGCCTACCTCGCAATACCATTTCTCATGAGAGCTGGCACCACCCTTCACTCAGCTGCCCCAGCCGAAAGCCTTGGGGCTATTCCGCATCCTGTTCTCTCCCTCACTCCCATTTCCAATCTGGGTCCTTTCTCATCTCCCAGCTACACACCATTGAAATCTTTTCACTTCTCCACCCCACCACCATCTTAACCTGGACTGGTGCCATAGCATTCTTGCCGGCCTGCCTCTCTGTGTCCCGCAATCCATTCTCTGCCCCACAGCTAGAGAGTGTTTAAAAACACAAACCATATTATACCACTCTCCTGCTCAGAATCCTTCTATTAGGATAAATAATAATAGCAGACACTTATACAGCACTTATGAGGTGCCTGGCACTCTGCCACGTGTGTTATATATATTTGATTATTGAAATTAAAATACAAAATGTCCCATTTTATCCTACAAGGCCCCACACCATCTGGCTCTCATCTCCACTCTCTCCTTTGCTCACTTGGGCTCCAGTCCCACTAGCCTTTTCACCATCACTGAAACAGGCCACCTCAGGGCCTTTGCACTTGCTGTTTCCTCTTTCGGAATGCCCTTCTCTCTGCTTTTTGCAAGTTACCCCTACTTATTCTTCAGGGCTCCATTCAAATACCACTTCCTCATGAAAGTCTTTCCTGACCACCCCCTCCTTCCCTAGTCTATCCTGAGTTTCCCATTAGATCTTCTCAGAGCTCCCAGTTGATCCCAGCCTGAGCATGGGAAATAATTAATCAAGCAGTTACTTTTGTGGTTCACTGTTTATTGTCTGTCTCTCCTCCACTGGAACATAAGCTCCATGAGGAACAGGATTTATGTCTACTCGCTCAGTGCTCTCTTCCTGGCATCCACGGCACATAGTAGCAGCTCAATAAATATTTGTCAGTTAAATAAATTCAAGAATGTGGAGCACTTACCATGAACCAGCACAGAGCCTCTAAAGTTGCTGGTGTTCAAACTCTGCTGAATGAGTAAATGATTGTTAGGAGCTAGGCAATGTAGGAATTGAAAACAGGAGAGAAGTCTGTGTCCCTGTGACAGCTTCTACCTCTCCTGTAGCTCCGGGGAACCCTGTACAACACCGGCCGCCATGTCTCCTTCCTGCCTGCACCCCGGCCTGTGGTCAACGTGTCTGGAGGGCCCCTCCTTTACAGCCACCGACTCAGTGAACTGCGGCTGCTATTTGGAGCGCGTGATGGAGCTGGCTCTGAACACCAGATCAACCACCAGGGCTTCTCTGCTGAGGTGGTGCCCACTGGCTTCTGAGTCTTGAACCTTCACCCTGCATTGACCCTGTTCCTCCCGCCTCACCCTTCTCTTGATGCCTCACTCCATCCTCCTCCACAGAACCTGCCTCCCCTCCACCCTGGGCACTAAGCTTCAACCTGACTTGAGACCCCGGAATGCCCAAGCCGCCCTTGTTCTCTCCCCCTCTTCTGCCTGGGGTCTCCCACTCTCTATGCTCCCCTCCCAGGTGCAGCTCATCCACTTCAACCAAGAACTCTACGCGAACCTCAGTGCTGCCTCCCGGGGCCCCAATGGCTTAGCCATTCTCAGCCTCTTCGTCAATGTGAGCCCAGGCAAGATTCTGAGGAAGGGAGGGGCTGAGGCCTGGAATCTGGGGTCTGAGGAGAGGGAGGCTGGGAGGCCCAGACTCCTGGGTCCCATGGGAGGAAGGGTTTGGAGGCTTGGACTTCTGGGCTCCTACCTCCTCTCCCTGTACCCCTATGCAGGTGGCTGGCAGCTCAAACACATTCCTCAGCCGTCTCCTTAACCGGGACACCATCACCCGCATCTCCTACAAGAGTAAGCCCCCACTGCATTGGGGCAGGTACACATGTGAGATCAAGAGGTGCAGCCCTCTTCACTCTGGCCTGATATTTCCACAGATGATGCCTACTTTCTTCAAGACCTGAGCCTGGAGCTCCTATTCCCTGAGTCCTTTGGCTTTATCACCTATCAGGGCTCTCTCAGCACCCCGCCCTGCTTGGAGACTGTCACCTGGATCCTTATTGACCGGGCCCTCAATATCACCTCCCTCCAGGTGACCCTCTGCCCTCCCCCAGCCCACTCCCTGGCCTGGGTTGCCTCACTACCCTCCTTCCCACCACTGACTGGGAACTCAGGAGGGTTAGAGGGTCAGACAACTCTTGGAGGTGGGGCGGCCCAGGGGTGGGGCTTCCTTGTAATGCATTATTCACTGTTTTCCCCCTTCCACGGCAGATGCACTCCCTGAGACTCCTGAGCCAGAATCCTCCATCCCAGATCTTCCAGAGCCTCAGCGGTAATGGCCGGCCCCTGCAGCCCTTGGCCCACAGGGCCCTGAGGGGCAACAGGGACCCCCGGCACCCCGAGAGGCGATGCCGAGGCCCCAACTACCGCCTGCATGGTATGGTCCAGTCTGCACCCCCTCCACATCTTGTTCTTACCTTCCTGTGTGTTGTTCCCCACCACCCGCGGTGTCTCAATATGATACAGTCCTACCCCCACTTTGCTGCTTCTGTATGGTCCAGCCTCCTGACCTCTCATTCACTGTTTCTACCTTATCCTTATGTGTCAACATGGTACAGCCCCCCTCCCTGCCGTAGACCATTGCTGGTCCATCATCTTTCCTTTTCACTGCTTGCAATGTGCAAGTTGATATATAACCCAAGACCCCTGGCTTCCTTGTGGTACTATTAAGTACTGACTGGTTTGTGGCTTCTATCACTATGACTTTCCAGAATGGGTACAGCCTGGATCCTTTCCCTGTTTCCAAGTGGTACAACCCTATCCTCTTTTCCATAATCTGATACACACACACCCTTACTAAGAATCAACATGGTACAATCCCCTTCCCTTCCTACTGTCTCCTTGTGATTCAGCTCGGTGATATCACGGGCCACCTCTCTGGCTTCACACATGGTACAGTCCAATCCCCCCCTTGAATAACTTCACGTAGTTCAGCCTAATGCTGAAACTGGACATCCTTTTTCCACCCAACTGCTGCCTCTCTATGGTTCAGCCCAGTACCGTCCAGTATCTGATCATTTCCCCCGGCTTCTCAACCTGGTACATTCCGGTTCCCCCTTCGCAGCCTCTCTGTGGTAGAGCTCTGCACGGCCCAGCCCCCGTCCCTGCACGCCTACTGCACGGTCCGTCCAATCGTTCCTTAAACTAAGCCCATCCTCCCCCACCGGTGTCGTTTGTCTTACAGTGGATGGTGCCCCCCATGGTCGCTGAAACCCCATCGAGGATTGCGCCTGCCCTTCCCAAGCCTCTTCCCAAGGGGAGGCACCCCCCAAAACAAAGCTATTAAAGGGACAGAATACTTCCTGTTTCTCAGTGGTGTGATTTTAGTTGCGGCGGGGAAACATTTGATTACTAATAAAGAATAGGAGCTTTCTTCTAGAAACCAATCTCTTTCTATATCCCACTACCCGGTTTTTTTTTGGTTTCCTGTTTCGCAAGCCCTCGTTTTGGATATGCAGCTCCTTTAAGCGGCTCCTTTCCCCCCACCCTATCCCACCCCACCCCCGCCTCCTGCTCAGGCAGCACGCGCACAGCCATGTGCTTCCCTTTCTCGCCAGCCTCATTGGCCTGAACTGGGTCACGGTCCCGCCCCCGGCTCTGACTCTCATTGGGCAAATGTAGGTCAGGATCCCGCCTCCCACCAAAAGGCAAGGCAACTTCGCTCGCTGAGCACCTCACACGCCCTCCCGGGCCTTGGCGGATGCGGGGGTCCTATTGGCTTGTGTGTCTTGAGGGTTCGAGACGCGATTGGTCCGCGCTTTAAGCCGGAGGGAGGCACGCGGTTGGGGTGCCTGGCCCAAGAGACGGGCGGGGCAGGGCAGGCGCGGGTGGGGGCTGAGAGGACGGGTGCGCATTGGGGCGTCGGGTGTTTTGGTTTGTGTTTTTTTTTTTCGGGAAAGAAGTTTGCTTTGGCCACGCCTCAAGGCGTCCGCCTCCTCCTGCCCCTTCCCCCGCCCCTCCGCGCACACCTCTTGGTGCAGATCGCACAGCGCCTTTGGTTGAGAGAGCTACAGATTTTGCAAGATCCAGGCTCGCCCACCTTGTCGAAGGAGCGCCTTGTGTCCCCTTGAACTCTTGGTTGCAAAGAGCCGGCCGCCTGATTTGATCATCCCCTCACCCAGACTGCATGATCTCCTGGGACCCTCTTGAGTTGCACGTTTCTGAACCAAGGACTGCAAATCCCCGTCGCTCCTAGGATTTGCAGTGCTCTGGATATTGGAGGCTTGCAAGCTACGCTCGCCCAACCCTGGGTAGACACTCGCCCAAACCACAGGAGTGTGCCGCTGACTGGCAGGCCAGCATTTCGCCTCTCCATGAGCCCGTGAGCCTGTGGGCAGGTGCCCGGCAATGGCGCGGCCCGTGAGCGACAGGACCCCGGCCCCCCTGCTGCTGGGCGGCCCGGCCGGGGCACCCCCTGGCGGGGGAGCGCTGCTTGGGCTGCGAAGCCTTCTGCAGGGGACCAGCAAGCCCAAAGAGCCAGCCAGCTGTGAGTTCTACCCCCATTTCGCCCAACTCAGACACCCTACTCCCTTAGGGACTCAAGTGCTGGGGAGGTGAGGGGGTCCACAGCTACCTCCTTCGTGCCAGGAGTCCCTCTTCCAACCTTTACCCAAGTACTAAGGTGTTTTGGCCTCCTGATCCCTCAGCACCCAGGACCCAAAAGTACCAGTTCTCAAGCCCATCCACCTGGAGGACCCGGGAGTCCAGGCCCCAAGCATCCTCCTCCCTGAGGACCCAAGAGTGTAGCCCCCGGCCCCTCTTCCTGTCGGTTCCAAGCGCCTGGACCCCTGGGGTCCAGGGCGGAGGGAGGGGGGTGTGTCGGATGCTCACACGGTAGTGACACGGGCTTGGGCGGGGCCGACTGGGGTCACATGGAGTCTAGGGATGAGGAATGTGCCCCAGGAACAGAGCCCCTTCCTGCCCCTTACAGAGTGTGGGGGCGGGGAAAGGGGGTACAATGCGCAGGAAGTGAGGGGTAGGTTACAGAGGAATTACAGAGCTGTCATTTTTTCTTCTCACCTGCCCAATCCTCCACCTACCTCTGTCTGAACTTCCGTCCACCTTCTGTGTCTCCATCCCTTCCCGGATCTCTGTTCCCCCTTCTCTCTCTCTCTCTCTGGGTCCCTGTCCTCTCCTCTTTCTGAGTCTTTATTCTTCTCTCGGTGTCTGTCCCCTTCTCTGTGGGTCTCTGGGTCTCACTCCCTTCTCTCTGGGGCCTGGCCCTCCCTCTCCAATCTCTACCCTTTTCCTGTCTGTCCCTCTTACCCTGGATCTCCGCCATGTGGGTCTCTGTCTCCGCTTTCCTCATGTCTGTCTGACTCGGAATCTCTTCTCCATCTCTTCTCCATCTCTCTCTTTTTTTCGCTCCCACCCTGCCTGGTCTTTCCCTGGCCCACAGGTCTCCTGAAGGAAAAGGAGCGCAAGGCAGGTCCGCCGGCAGCCACAGTCCCCGGGCCAGGCCTGGAGACGGCGGGCCCGGCGGATGCCCCAACTGGGGCGGTGGTGGGCGGCGGGTCCCCGCGGGGGCGCCCAGGGGCCGCGCCTGCCGGTCTGTTGGCGCCGCTGCTGTGGGAGCGGACACTGCCGTTCGGCGACGTGGAGTACGTGGACCTGGACGCCTTCCTGCTAGAGCACGGGCTCCCGCCCAGCCCGCCGCCCCCCGGCGACCCGTCACCGGCGCCCTCGCCCGTGCGCACGCCTGCACCCTCCCCGGGACCCGGCTCCTGCGGCTCGGCTTCCCCTCGCTCCTCGCCCGGGCACGCCCCCGCCCGGGCTGCCCTCGGGGCCGCCGGCGGCCACCGCTCAGGTGCTACGGCGGGGGCAGGGCTTGGACTCCAGTAGGCAGGGCTGTGCGACACGGGACTGGGACGGTGGGACTGGGGCAGCTTGCCCAAATTCGGGGTCCGCTAGTGGAGAGATGTCGGGAGAGGAGTCCGGATTCTGTGTGTCCCCTAATGGATCGGGAACTGTGTCTCCTAGATCCATAGGAGATGAGGGACGCGGAACCCCAAATTCCAAGAAGCCTGCCCGGTGGGGAGGTAGTGTAGAATTTTCTGTGGGAGTGGGGTCAAAGGGTCCAGATACTCCAGGAACAACGGGGACTGGGATCCTAGAATACCGGAGTTATTTACTAGGGAGTGAACTGCACTCCAGAATCTGGCCGCAGAATCTGTGGAACTGGGGTAGGACCAGAACTCCTAGGCTCTCTACCGAGAGAAGGCGACGGGTGCGCAGACTTGTGTCCCTAGGGCGTGAGGGACTGGTAGCTCAGTACCCCAATGGAGAGGGACTGAGGCCCCTGGTCCCGGAATCCTCCAGAGGGGAGACAGTCAGGGATCTTCATCCTAGGTCTTTGTGGCGAGGACCTAATTTCCTATATTCCTGGGAGAGGAGGAGACTGGGATCCCAGATTCTTGTGTATCGCAGTGGTGAAGAGGACCAGGGGAGAAAGTTGAGGGTGTCGTTTGGTTCTTTTGTGTACGTTAGAGAGCTGGGGGGCCTGGAGCCTTGGAGGTTGATAGTTTCAAGCTGAGAGACACCAAGGAAGCAAACGGCAAGGTGTACTTCCTGGGCACTTTTGAAGTCTCCGGGAGCTCACTGCAAGTCAGGGGTTCCTGACACACCTGTCCCTAGCCCAGCCTCTCCGCAGAACCCAGGCCCTCCCCATCCCAGTCGCACATTCCCGCGCCACGTGAGTCCTAGCCTCCCTCCCTCTGTGCTTCGCGCTTTGCGCACGCGCGATCACGCGGAGGGGGCGGGGACTGGGGAACTTGAGGGCGCCCCTGCCGGCTGTGGGGGCGGGGCGGGAAAGCAGGCGCCCGCACGTGACTCGGCTCTGAACCTGTGTCCTCAGCTGACCCCGGCTTGCTCGCTCTTAAAGGTACAGGCCGCCCCTCCTCTTGAAACAATGTCCTGGAACCTGAGCGGTTAGCTTCTCTTCCCTGACTCTTCGGAGCAAGTAGCTTAAGAGACTACTTTGAGGTCTTTTCAGTGCATTGGAGTCCTTTTCCCTGAGCAACCGGGGTCTAGGCTTTGGTCAGGGATTCAGTAAGGATTCCCGCTAGACTATAGGAAAAACACGTGAATGTGAATTTGAAGACCTTGATGTTTTAGAAGCAATAGCACAGACTCATGTGTTACCTAGGGCTAGTCAAGTATGATTGGGCTTGTTTCTCTGTTTGCAGAAGTGGAGTTGGTTCCATGATTTCTAAGTATCTTTGTGGCTTAGGAAACCTTCATATTTTATATTAGGGAGGTTGATTCCTGGTGGGCTTTATGTTAGACCTCATAAGGGCCTTCCTTGTGATGAATGTGATACCTGAGCAGGGGATAGCCTCTGGGAACCCCCTCCCCAAGTAAATGCACACTCTGGTAATCCATTCTATTTCTCCAAGGCCTGACCTCTCGGGACACACCCAGCCCTGTGGACCCAGACACCGTGGAGGTGCTGATGACCTTTGAACCTGATCCAGCCGATTTAGCCCTGTCAAGCATTCCTGGCCATGAGACCTTTGACCCTCGGAGACATCGCTTCTCAGAGGAGGAACTTAAGCCCCAGCCCATCATGAAGAAGGCGCGGAAGATCCAGGTGCCAGAGGAGCAGAAGGTGAGCCCTTCCTGATGTAGGACACAGGCCCCACAGCCAGGATGCCCCCTTCCTCACAGTCAGGCCTGAGCTTATCACTGGATTACCTCTTAACCTACAGCCAAGGGTCAGCCCTCCTTGGCCATGGGATGCAAGAGGGAAGAGGATTGGATTTGAGATTTATGAAGATGGTATTATTGTGGGAAACAGACTCAGTGGCCCTGCGGGGCCTGCTTTTACAGGCTTGGAGCTTCTACAATTAGTTGGACTCAAAACTCTCACTGGGGCAAGCTTCAGGCGCTACCAGGCCCAGTTGCTAAGCACAGCATCCCTTAGCAACAGGGTATCAGCCTGTTTTTTCTGGGCAGCCAGCCAACTGCGCCTGGTCCTTTGATCTTTTATTTGGGGTATCCTTTGGAGGGATTGCATCTGCCTAGGATGCAGACTTTGCCAGCTCCTCTAGGCCTTGTTTCTTGGGCCCGGACTGTTCATTGGTCAGAGGCCTCAGGTTCCCATTAGCAGCCAGGGCCACATTCTGCTTTGGGTTGCTTTGGGCAGTGACTGCATCGTTCTAGCATTCCATCTTTGCCAGTTCTGGGGTCTCCCCTAGCAAGAGGTGCCCAGGTTTCTCTCACAAGACTTTGCCCTGCCCTTGCGTGATATACAACTACTTGAAGCAGCAAGGAGTGACCTAAGCGAAGTCTAGACCAGTGGTTTCTCCTGCCATGGGGCCCTGTTGCTAGGAACTGGATTTACCCTAGCAAGCGGGGACTAGGCTTTAATGAAATGGGGGTGGCAGGGCATCTTTTGGAACTCTGGATAGTCCTTGTTACTAAGGAGTGGCCCTCCTCCATAACCAAATTCCAGGACTGGAGAACCCTAAACATAGTGGTTTGCAAGGGTCTCAGGATAGGCCCCTTTGCAATGGGACAACTCTTCTAGCAACCAGAACCTGTTGGGGATGAAGCAGCACTCTGGCCTCTGTTCAGGGCCCCTGGCTCAGAAACTGGCTGTGGTCATTGGGACCACTTAGACCTTTTGTTTGCTGAGGAGAGATGTAGTTGCCTTGGCAACCAGGTCAAAAGGGCCCCACTCTGAGATTTTTTGGGACACCAAACCCCATCACTAGGAATCCTAAAACTGTCCTTAGCAACCAGGATCTGGGAAGGTGATGCATAAGGCAGTGCTTTTTACTGGGAGAAGCCCTCAGACCCTGAAGGCCCGGTTGCTAAGGAACAAGCATCATTAGCAAGCAGGAGCTAACTGCAGGCCCTTTGTCAAATGTGCAGGGCTGGGGTCTGCTTTGTACAGTAGAGACTTGAAGCCCAGTTGCTTGGGGGTGGGCAGACTATCTCATGCCTTAGCTGTTGCTAGGAGTCTGCTCCCCTTAGCAACCAGGGCCTTTGAAGGGCAGACCCTTGGGTACCCATTCCAGACTGATATCCTTTAGACTCCACTGCTGAGCAAGCAGCAGCCCTGGGGGTCTTTCAGATGTCCTCTGGTGTTTGAGGGCACAAGCAAAGCTGCTTCTCCCAGCACTTCTGGACTTCAGTGTCTTTTCACCCCCACCCCCAGGACGAGAAGTACTGGAGCCGGAGGTACAAGAATAATGAGGCAGCCAAGCGGTCCCGCGATGCCCGGCGGCTCAAGGAGAATCAGATATCAGTACGGGCGGCCTTCCTGGAGAAGGAGAACGCCCTGCTGCGGCAGGAGGTGGTGGCCGTGCGCCAGGAGCTGTCTCACTACCGCGCCGTGCTGTCTCGTTACCAGGCCCAACACGGAGCCCTGTGATGTCGCCCCTCACCCCTACCGGGCAGGGCTCTCCTCCGCCTCGCTCAGACTTGTGCCCTGACGTCCTCTTCCCTTCCCGCCCTGTGGCCCGTGGGCCGTCCAGCTGGTTGCCCCAGGGACGTGATGATGCAGATAAATACATTTATATTTTTAAGAAAAAGCGAGCCTCCCCCCTCCCTTGCGGGGGCGGGGAGGGTCCTCTGTGTGTGCCCCTGGCACGTCGGGGACCCCCATCCTCCCACCGCCTCCGTTAACACGACCCTGAATAAATCTTGAGAACCCCAGAGCCAGCTGTCGTGGGGGAGGAGGCAGCTGTCTGGCCCCAGTTCAAGGCCAGCGGGTCACACTGGCCGCAGTCTGTGGGTAGGTCTGGGCTCCGATCCATACGAGGCAGGAAATGCCCAGGTCTGATTCCTCCCACGGGATGCAGGATGGAGGGAGGGGCGACAGTCTTAGAGGAATGAAGCGACTGCCTTTATTGCATAGACCTTTTCAATTGCTTTGTGGATCGCGGTCGGGAGACGCACAAGACACAGACAGGGGAAATAGACCTCCCCGGCCCCTCCCGCGGGGGGGCGAGGAAGAGTAGTGCAAATCCGAGCGTCGGCCGGGAGGAACCTCCCCCTCCTGGAATGATTGTTCAGTTGCGTGGAGGCACCGGAGTAGGTTGGGCAAAACTCGGGCCCTGACTAGCCAATTAAATAAGGCCTCCTCCAGCCCGTACATTCCTGGTCCCGTCATTGGACGACGCATTGAACAGGTTCCGCCCTCAGTCGACCTGCCTTTTAAGAGCTGGAAGCAAGGATCTGATCTAAGTCCCGTTCTGCCGAGTCAGGCACAGCCCTCGGGGAGGGTCCAATCTATGTGACCGTGCCGACGCCCACCGTCTGGAATTCGGGCTACCCCGCAGCACCACCTCCGGTTCCCCACGGGCGGGGGCAACCCTGAGACGGGACCAAGCCCCGCCCCCTTGGAATGTAGGCCCCGCCCTTGGGGGGGGCTTCAGGCTTTGTTAGGTTCAGGGCTCCTGTCCAGGCCGCCCAGGAGGCCCAGTGAGTAGTGTACCGAGGCCTGGGTGCACCTGGGCCTGCAGCGGCCCGTACTCCACCTGCTCCCCGTCCACGGTGAGCACACCACGAGACGTAAGCGGCTCGAGGCGGAAGGCACGGGCTGCGGTATATCCCAACTGTGGACAGTCCAGGCTTAAGTGGCTACCGTGCTCCATGGCCAGGAAAAGGCGCAGCAGCGCAGCCCGCGAGATGCCACTGCGCACCCAACATAGGTGCACCAGGCCATCGTCAAAGCGCGCATGGGGAGCTGCCACGAGGTCGGCCCCCAGGTGACTGGGTGAGATAGCCAAAATGAGCACGAAGTCCCCCTCCAGCGTCACCCAGTCTGGGGGTAGTGGGGTGCCCAGAGGAGGGAGCAGATGGTCTGCTGGGCCCTCGGTAGAGGCGGCAACCGTGGCATTAGGTTTGGGAGATGGGAGCCCAGAGGATGATGGGATTTCTGGGGCTCCCTTAGTGATGGGTGAGAGTACAGGTGCCTTGGAGGAGCTGGGGGGTGAGGGCAGCAGTGGGTCTGGGGACAGTGGCGCATCCCCAGCTCCACCCCAGTCCCCTGCCAGCTCTGGGCCCCCACCATTGAGCGACAGGATGGGCAGTTCAGGAGAGCCAGGGGAGGTCAGGACAGACTGAGGCAGGGGCAGGGGCAGGGGCAGGTCAGACACTGAGCGATGCAGGGGTGAGTGGGCCACAGCTGCGGCTGAGGCTGGGGCAGGAGCCAGGGTCAGCTCTGACTTGGCACGGGGCAGGCCATGGGCAGGGGTGGGTGAGGCAGGTTCCACGGTGGCAGGGAGATAAGAGAGGCGTCCACGGTAGGTGTGCAGTGTGGCGAGGCCCAGCACTGTGCCCAGTGTGAATCGGGCACTGCCCAGGGCCCTGAAACGCTCACTCTGGATGTCCACATCTGACACAAAGCCCCAGGCCACCGACAGGAAGGAGAAACAGCGGGAGCCTGAAGCCAACGTCACAGATAGCAGGTCCAGTGGGCAGCTGCCACCCCGGCAGAGCAGCAGCGAGCAGTTGAGCAGCAGGTCGATGCCGAGGGCTGGCTCAAACCTTCACAGCCAGAGGTGGATGGACACAGTGGGAAAAGTAAACAGGGTTGGGTGAGAGACACACAGAGCAGGGCAGTGAGGAGAAAGACAATACAGATGGGGGAAAAGACAGCAGGGAGACCAGGCAGGACCTGTCCTGGGCCCTCGTGCAGCCATCTGGCTGCCTCCAGACAGTTCTCCCATCGCATGAGAATTTGTTGAGCGCCCCCTGTGAGCCACAGCTCTGGGCACTAGGAATACCGCTGGGGACAGGTGAAACTGTTGAGGAGTGTATGGGGAACATCCTACAGCCAGACAGACTGGACTGCGGGCTGAGGGGGTACATCTGGGGGCAGGTATGCCAGGTCCCTGTTACCCCAGGAGGGCTCATCCTACTCAGAGTATCCTCAGGTATGCCCCACCTACCCCCCACGCTGGTTCACAGCTCCAGCAAGCGCGTTGCCTGAGCCACAGGGGAGGATGCCCACAGGCATCTTCACAGCCTCCTCCCAGTCAGGGCGATCTAGGAGTCCATTCAGCACCTGGAGGGCAGGAGATCAAACACGTGGAGCCTGGTCCCAGACCCAAAGTCCCCCCAGTAGGACGTTCCTGCCCTACCTCATAGAGCAGCCCATCTCCTGAGACGGTGACGATGCTATCCCACTCGCTCAGGCTCAGCCCCCGGACCAGCTCCCGGGCATGGTTGTGTCGCTCTAATGTGGGGAACCAGGAGGTGAGGCAGGCTATTCTACCCCCACTCTTTAGGACTCCGAAGGTCTAGGCTCCTAGCACCCCGACCTCCACGCTGACACCACCCTTACCTGTCTGGATGAGGTTGAAGGACAGCCCAGCTTCAGAGATCATGGGCAGCACGTGGTTCTTACACCACTGCCAGGCCAGGCCCCGCCCCCCAAAGGGATTGACCAATAGGAGCAGTCGGGGTGGCCTTGGCAGAAGCTCAGGGGTGATTTCTGCAGAAAGAGGGGAAGCATTCTACAGAGGCCAGAGACAGAGGCCCTCTCACCTCAGAAACAGGAACTGCAAACGGGTCCCAATGGAACTGGTGGAGGTCGGCACTGGAGCCTACTGGGACTTAAAACTTTTCTCCCAGGCCTCACCTGTCCACGGTTGAGGCCCTGCTCCCCACCCCCACACAGGTGCTGAGACAAAGACAGAACAGCTCAGGTGTCTAATCCCAGTGCCCTTTGGATCCACGTGTGGGAGGAGAAAGGAGGGCTGTGGTTTCTACATTCCTCATTCCTAAACACCTGGCAGCCAGGATCAGGCCACTCCACTGTGTGGGGCTCCTCCCTGTCACCATCCCTGCAGGATCGTGGAGCACCAAGGAAGGCCCACCAGTGGGGATCCTCGAACCACTACCTTCCTGGGCCAACTGAGGTCCCTAGGTGGGAAGCTCTGCCTCAAAGCCTTTTCTGACCACCCCCAGACCCCCACAGGTTGGATCAGATGCCCCTCTGGGTTTCTGAGATGCCATCGGAGACCTCTGTGAGCCCATCACCCTGGGTGGTGACTGATCATGTCTCAGTCTGCTGCTCTCACCAGCCAGGAACCTCTGACTCATCTGTGGTCAGGACCCGAGGAAGGGAGAACAAAAACAGAAACCTAGTGAGGGAGCAGCAGACACAAATCACTTTTCTCTGCCTGTGACTGTTCTTTCTATAGCCCATCCCTGTCTGTCACTTTCAATACAGACCCAGAGAGACACATCACATAGACACACAGAAAAGCAGAGACAGAGATGCCCAGAGGGAGATCTGCAGAGACACCAAGGTGGCTCTAGGACAGAGTAGCAGCCCAGTGCCTCACCCCCATCTGTGGGTAGCAGCTGCCCACGGAGCAGACATGTGAGGGCAGTGGCCCAGCGCTGGGCCTCAGTGCGGTTCTCTTCGTAGGTGGCTGCCCCATCGGCACGGAATGTACGAGTGGCTCTGCGCCGGCCCCCACGCCGACACCGTGGGTAGGTGTAGATACAGAAGTAGGCCGCTGAGTCCGAGGAGCTGTGGCTCCGAAGGGTGCAACAGCCTGAGACCTCGGCCAGTGGGACCACGCCACCCCGGGGTCGGGCTTCAGGCTTTGGGCGCAGCCGCTGTATGTGCAGAGCCTGTGGTGTCAGCGTGAGAGCAAAGCGTGGCCCACGGACTGGGTAGGAGCCAAACTCGCCATGCAGGAGTGGGGTGCTGGCAGCCAGTGGCAGCGGCAGGGCCATGGCCGTGGCCCTATCCAGGGCGTTCTCAGACCTGTGGCCCCACCTTCCGGTCAGCTCCTGGTCTGGCCTCTGTGGGAAGGGAGGAGGGCAGAAGTCAGTGTCTAAGACCGCAGAGCAAGTGGAAGGAAGCACGGGCAGGGCCTGTGGACAGGGGGAGACAATAAGGGGCAGAGACAGGTGGGATGGGAGCATGAGAGACAGGTAGACTCAAATAAGTGACGGGGGAAACCCTGAAGATGCAGGGCAGAGGTCAGCGGGAAGCCTGGAGGATCCACACTCACTTGCAAACATTCATTTATCCTCCAAATAATTATTCTATATCCTCTACGTGCCAATCACAGTGCCAGCCCTGGCAGACACAGTAGGGAACAATACAGACATAAACTGCCTTCTGGGAATTTATATTCTAGTCAGCAGACATAAAAACAAGACAAAGAAGTAAAATAGTGTGTCAGATGACAAGAACTTTGGGGAAAAAGAAGGCAGAGGACATCAGGACTGTGGAGACATGAAGAAACAGACATGTAAAGACAGGGAAATATACAACACACACACACACAGTCATCTCCAGATGGAGAAAATAACAAGGGAGAGACACTTGGATACAAAGAAAAAGAGTGATAAGGTCTGAGCCCCAGAGAAACAGTGAGAAAAGGAGAGAGCTTCAAGGAGATGAAACTTAAGATGATAAAAGATACTTAGGAAAGTTTAGGGATGCCAGGGGGCCTTCTGAAGGTCAGAAAGGGAGAGAAAGAGCAGATAGGAGAGGCAGGAGGTAGGGGCAGTAGATAGCTGGAGAGACTGAGAGAGAGAGATGTGAGATGGAGAGACTAAGGGGTCAGGGAGCTAGGGGAACCATGTGCAGGCACCCGCGAGGGGCAGTGGTGGCCATAAGCCGGACCCCAAGCACTGACCTGGGCGTCTAGCCGCTCTCCAGGGAGGGGTGAGAGTCGGGCCTGAGGTCCCATCCCCAAAGGCCTTCCCCCTGCCCTCTGCCCAGATTCTGACCCCTCCTTCCGCTCACCTTTGTTCTCCACTGCCCCACCCACTTGCCACTCCTGCCCCACACTTTACCGGGGCCCAGAACTGCCCCAGACACACCCCCATCTGTGGACTCACCCTTAGGAGCAACCTCTATTCCCTGCCCTGGACAGCGCCCCCAGGCATCACCCTTTACCTCAAATCAGGCTTAGGCACAGAGCTCCCAATCTCCCCTACTCCTGGACATGAGTCTCTGTACGTAGGTCCCCAGGTCCCGGCCTAGTTTACATTCTCTGCTCCCTAGGTACCTCAGAGCTGGGCCGGGGTCTCCATCCCTAGGTTCTCCCCAGTCCGTCAGCGTGAGTCTCCGCCTCCGGGTCCTCCAGTCCCGGGACTCCACTCCTCCTCCATTTCCAGAACCCAGTCGCAGGCCTGGGTTTCCATTCTTAGGTCCCTCAGTCCCGGTTTTGGTTCTCCACCTCCATCCCTCACCCCCGGTACCCTATTCCCGGGCCTGCGTCTCCGATCCTCTTGGTCCCTCGGTCCCCAGACTCGAGTCCCTGACCCGACTCCTGCACCCTCCTCACACGCCGAGTCCTCTAAGTGGCCCCTCAAGCACCAATCGCCCCCACCAAACTCGGGGTGAGGGGAGGGTGTGCCATCCGCTCAGCCAATGGCTGCAGAGCCTGTCCCAGCCGCACCAGTGCGGGCACGCGGGAGGCGGGGCCCGTCGACTCGCGAGCTCTGCGCAGTGGCCAGTTTTGGGAGATCCGGATAACTGGGCGGAGCATTGGTGCGTGAGTGCAGCCGCCATTGTAGGTAATGGCACACGCGCAGCAGAGCCGGCGTCACGGCCCCAAAGCGAGAGGCTCTGTCGCCATCTTTCTTGAGGGCAAGCGGGCCTGTCCCATCTATTTAGTTTAAGGGGCATGGGGGAGGCTGCAGATACACTGACCGTAACACAGGTAAAAGACCCAGAGATATGTAAAAGGAATTAGTAAAAGAGACCCAGAGAAGCACAGAGGCAATAAGGGACTTGTAGACAGTGTTGCCTGTTTTTCAGCTAGTTAGATATAGAGAAAAGCAGAGATATAAACAAAGAGACAAAGACAGTGGAATTGAAAATGTGCAAGGTAAGGACACAGAAAACCCAGAAAATGATGGACACAGATAAGAGAGATGGGGACAGAGATTTTTGGAATGAAAACAAGGGAGGATTAATTCAATTAATTGAATTAATTAATTCAGGACATTGATTCAATTAATTCAGGGCATTAATTAAATTAACACAGTTTTTACTTTGGGCCCAAACCAGAGTGGAAGAAGCATGACATGGACATTTACACAGTGAATGCCCCAGTTACGTGGCAAGACAGACACAAAGAGAGAGATGGGACAGACAGTATGTAAGAGGACTTCTAGGGCCAAGTAAGGTAGGGAGAGAATGTTGGACGCTGAGAGGAACTGAGACCAAGAGAAAGAAGCAAAGATTCTGACAGACATAGACAGCTAAAGACCTGGTGAAATTTTAAAAAAGCAAGGCAAGAATAATACCAGGATAACTAGAAACAATTATAGAAAGACACATGCGGAAGAAGACAGGGACAGAACTTGTTAGAAAGAGATAAATGGAGGAACAAGTTTATTTATTGCTAAACAATGTACCTTGTGTTCAACCCAGAGTAGCAACAGCACCAGATAACATGTACCAAAGAATGATCCAGAAAGAGGGAGGGGCAGAAAGCCGGTAAAGTGGAGAGACAATGAAACATAGCACCTGAGCTTGGGGTCCCAGGAGAAAGAAAGGTAGACACAACAGACCAGAGGCTGGAATTTAAAGACAGAGGCCAAGTCACAGAGATGAGGGAACAAGGATAATGAGGAGGAAGGGGACATTGTGTCCCGTGGTCTGGTGACTTGACTTAAAATGGACCCTTACCTGGTCCTGCTGATTCTCTGCTTCAAGATGTCCATTCATCTGCTGCCTTTCTACTGTGTTACCATATCAGCAAGATGCTGGCCCTGGGTCAGAGGCCATGGGAGAGTGGTATGGACAAGGAGTCAGGCCTCACAGTCCAGGCCTGGCCTTTGGCTCTGTGGAGAAGAGGTGAGTAAGTAGGTGCATCATAGACAGACTCCAGGAGGCCAGGCTGGATGTGCTGGAGGCCCAAGGGTTAGGGCCTCCCTGAGGAAGGAGAAAAGAGGGGAGAGTTCAGCTTTGTCACCGGCCCAGCCAGTTCATCTGGTCCCACCCAATAAAGCCAGTAATAAGGCTAATTCTTACTGAGCACTTACGTGCAAAGCATTATATAAGTTATTCCACTAACTTATATAATGCTGAAAATACCTTGTGGCAGCCCTATTTACAGATAAGGCACACAGAGGTTAAACGACTTGCCCAAGGTCACTCTATTAGTAATTAGCAGAGACAGGATCTGAATTTGGGGCAAGACCCCATCTCACCATCTTTCTACGGCTCTACATCTCCCTCCTCTCCCTCCTTCCAGGTGTTTTTCTTATCCCCTAAGTCTCCATTCCCCCTACCCTTGGTTTCTGTCCACTTTTCATCTGGGTCTCCAGTCCTCCTCCCCGTTGACTCTCTTGTCTCCTCTCTAAATCTCTTCACCCCTCTTTCAAGGAACTTTTTACCCATTCTCTCTTTCCATTCCACGACCCAAGCCCAGGGCAGCAGTGTACCTCCTCTGCGCTTCAGTAAGGTGCAGATCCCTCACACCGAACCTGCTGGGCCCCTTGAATCTCTCCGGCTGAGCAAAGCAGCCCCCAGGTGGCATTGGCTGAGACGGGATCAGGGAAGGAGGAGAAACGGAACCTAATAGGAGAAAATACAGGATGCTACGGACTGGGCTGCAGCAAGAAGATCTCGGGTTAGACCTTAAGTAGGACTTCCCGAGCTGCGGCTACTCCTGGTAAGTGCAGCACGAGATACGCAGAAGTGAGCGCGATAAGGAAATACCTGAAACGTAGGGTCAAAGGTTTCCCGAGGTCCAGACTAGCCGCGCCAGCCCCGCCTACTCACCTCTAGCAGCGAGCCAGCCGGTCGGGTCCTCCGGGAGCCACAGAGAGGCCAACGGTGTCAGGCTAGAGCGTCACCGAGCAACGCGTCCTTCCAGCTCCGCGCTACGTCTCTTTTTCCCACATCTCTTTCTTTTGGAGGACTATCGAAAACAGGGACGGGGTAAGGCCAGAGAAACTCCTGACGTGCTGGCCCTTCCCTCTTTGACGTAGCGCTTGTCTCCCTTTGGCGGCTCTTCCCTCTATTCCGGAATCGCCCACCTAGCCGGTCATCCGATTCACCATAGAGAGTGCCGAGTCGCGACAGAGCGCCGCGCCGCGCCCCTATGACGTTACATAAGCGCCATTCACTGAAGGCTTTCCCCGCCCACCCCAGCTATGTTCTTTCTTTCCGGACCTGGTTGATCAGGAGGCGCCATCATGGTGAGCGCGCTTTGAGTCGTTTGCGGCCCAACCATCCGCCTCCATCCGCCACGGTCTTGGGCTGGGTGCGTGCTAGAGAGAGGCAGAGGAGCCAGGGGTACCCAAAGGAGGCTACTCCTGCAGTGGGGGGATTATCTGGGGGCCCGAAGACCCTGGGATGTGTCATTCATATCAGCCTCCGACCCCTCCCGTACCTTTCTCTTCGAGCTCTCGATGAGTAGATGACCGAATTGAGGTACAAGGAAGTTAAGTGATAGGAACAGAGTCACAGTGCCAGGAAGTGGGGTCGGAATTTGAACCCAGGAGCCTGTCCCACATCCACTCTTAACATAAAGTGTTTGCTGCCTTTACCGGATCTGTCTATAACGTTGGGTTCCCCGGGTGCCGACCGTTTAGGCCCTGGGTTTTGGACTAGCCAGGTCTCTGTTTGAATCTCAGCGCCGTTGCACGCCCTATGATCTTGCTTTCCCGGCCTGTGCCCCATTTTCTCTTTCTGTTCATTGGGAACACAACTGTGTCACAGATTTGAGTTTGGAAAGAAGTAACAGGAAGCGTTCACCATCGTTTCTTGCAGACACTTAATTGTTGGATAAAATTGGAGTTGTTAGTAAGTTGTTAGTCTAACATAATATAGCCTAAGAAAATCCCGGGAAAGCAGGTCGGGTGTAGAGGAAATCGTGGGGTTCTCTCACTTTTCCTAACGCTAAAGTGGGAAACGACCTCCTATTCGTTGCATTCAAGGAGGACTGCGTCAAATTTTACTCTAGTTTTGGTTCTGTACAGAGTAAATAATAAAGGTTTATTGCCATTTTGAATACTCAGTGTCTTTGTTTAAATGTTTTTGGTCACCCTCCACGTGTGGGAGCTAGTATTGGGAACTTAAATCTTAACTTTGTTGAAAGTACTTCTTTAGAATTAAAAAATTTTAATCGAGTTAATGTGGCTATCGTGTTAAAGCTTTTTAAGGTGCTGTGTGCCATGTACTGAAGGCTTTGCTTGTGTAATTAGCCCCTTTTTACAGAGGTGGTTTGAGGCCTGTAAGTAACTTCACCAGAGGTCTCCCGGGGTAGGACCTGGGATTTGTTGTCTCTTCAGAGAGTGGGGCCCTACCTCTCTCAGATAAGTAGTTATTGAGAATGTTTATGGTGTGAGCAATCTGCCAGATCAGAGTTGGGTCAGTGGTCTCCCCTATATCCCACAGGGAGTCGACATCCGCCACAACAAGGACCGAAAGGTTCGGCGCAAGGAGCCCAAGAGCCAGGACATCTACCTAAGGCTGTTGGTCAAGGTAAGGTTGGGGCCTGAGACCTTGGGCCAGGGCCACCCCAGAACTGTAGCTTCCCAAGCTTGCATTCTAGCACTGGTCCTGGGCTTCTCCCAGGCGCCTTCAGGCTCAGGTCTCCGGTTGCCCCAGAGCTTCTGGGGGCTTCTTTTATCCTCTGGGCTGCATACAGCCAGGGGGATGGCGAAGGGGTTTTCTGGGTCCCTGCCAGGAGGGAGTGGGACCAGTGATCTTCCTGAAGCCCAGTGGGATTGGGGAAAGCCATGAATACCCTCCTAACCCAGTCATTTCTTTGTTCTTTGCTGGAAAGTTGGGAGGGAGGGGGAGTGTGCTGCCTGGGGTTCTCATGCTTGCTTTTCTGGTCCCCTCTAGTTGTACAGGTTTTTGGCCAGACGAACCAACTCCACCTTCAACCAAGTTGTGCTGAAGAGGTTGTTCATGAGTCGCACCAACAGGCCACCTCTGTCCCTTTCCCGGATGGTGAGGGGCTGATGCGGGAAGCGTAGCCCACCTGGGAGCAACTGGATTGTGTCTGGAGCTGGGCTCCAGGAGGGAGGGTGGGGGTTTGGAGCCTGGCCATCAGCTGGTTCACCTCACTCAGTGGTGGGTGCAGAGCCTGGACCCTCAGGTTGTAACTGAATAGGAGGGGGTATTTGACAGGTTTGGCCTCCCTGCTTCAACTTCTCATTGTGACGTGGGGGTAGTTTTAGGGCCTCGTGAGCTCTTCCTGGGGCTTCCAGGCACAATGCAGGAGTCTTGGCATCAGAAGCCCTCTGTGGGAGAGATCTGTTAAACAGTCTGCCTGAATTTTCTTTGGTTTTCCTTGGCAAGACCCGAGATTAGGCCTATACTACTTTGAGGGTGTGGCATGGGTGGGTTCAACCCAGTCAGGGCACAACTATCTTGGTCTTTGGGATGCCTGCAAGCACTGGGATTGGATGTTAATCCAGAAAGGACTTAATGTGCATCTCTCCTTCCCCTCAAAGATCCGGAAGATGAAGCTTCCTGGCCGGGAAGGCAAAACAGCTGTGGTTGTAGGGACAATAACCGACGATGTGCGTATCCAGGAGGTGCCCAAGCTGAAGGTGAAGCAGGGAGGGGGCTCGGGGGAGTCCTACAGATCCAGCTCACCCTTGCTCTGCTTGTCAGGCTTGTGCATCCTTAGTTCCGCCTTTGTGGGTGAGGCGGGCATCACACTTATCCAGGTGGCTTTTAGGGTTGGAGCGGCATTGTTGTTGGCATTACTGACGGTGGGTGTTCCTGAGCAGGCTGCTTGGGGGCCCTGTTGACAGTGCTAGCTCTGGAGGCAGCCTCAGATCTAAATTTTTCTGCCACTTTGTCACCTCTGGACAAAGTCATAGATCTCTACTAAGCCTCAGTTTCCTTACAAGTAATAACTTGAGATTATTGTGGCCTTAATGGAGTTTCTAGAAATAAAGTGGTAAGGATAGCTATTGTCAACTCGGGAAGCCACCTGTGATAATTGGTTATCAGGCTGAGCAAGCAGCTAGGACCTCTGCTGGGCCAGGTAGTAAGTCCCAGCAGCCCCTGAGTGGTCACACAGGGGGGCTATAAAGGCAGTTGTCCTCTGTTCCCCAGGTGTGCGCACTCCGTGTGAGCAGCCGTGCTCGGAGCCGTATCCTCAAGGCGGGAGGCAAGATCCTCACCTTCGACCAGCTGGCCCTGGACTCCCCCAAGGGCTGTGGCACCGTCCTGCTCTCTGGTGAGTGATGTTCACTGCATCTCCCATTGCAGGAAGGTGGTGAGGACTCTGGTCTGAGCTGTGTGAGGGGCAGCGGCAGCCTTTACTTTGCCAGGTCTGGGAGATCAGGAGTTCCCCAGCCCATAATCAGCCTCAGCCCTGGAGAGAGGTTCCTTGCAGGATGTCTGGGTGCTGAGTCCCTGCCTGATGTACCCCCACTTCTCCCCTTCCCAGGTCCTCGAAAGGGCCGAGAGGTGTACAGGCATTTCGGCAAGGCCCCAGGAACCCCTCACAGCCACACCAAGTGAGTATGTCCAGCTGTGACTCCCCTTATCCCAACCCGCTCTGTGGGTGGGTGGTTTCTCAACAACTGGCTGCTCCTTTTTCATGCCGAGGTTGTCAGGCCTCTTTCGTCAGGTCTCTGTCATCTTGCTCACTTCTCCTTCAAGACCTGCCTTAAAGCTGTCCTCTGGGTGCTGAGCTCCCAGGGCAGCCAGCGTCAAAATGCAGGCTCATCAGGGCTTGGCCTCAGGCCTGAGTCCGCATCTCTCAGGGAGCCTGCGTGGTACCCCACCCTCCGGGCCGGGTGTTGCTGCTTCAGCAACCACTCTTGGCAGCTTGGCTTCCTGTGCTGCCAGGCTTTTCTGGCAGACAATTTGGTGTCACCCCCACACCTTAGTTGTCCCCGTGCTGCTCGGGGAGCATCGCTCCGCCCTGCGCTTCCTCAGCATGCAAGCAGGCTGGTAACGTGGCCTGCCCTCTACCTCCTCTCTTGCAGACCCTACGTGCGCTCCAAGGGCCGGAAGTTCGAGCGTGCCAGAGGCCGTCGGGCCAGCCGAGGCTACAAAAACTAACCCCAGATTCTTTCTTGCTATTAAAAGATTTTTGGATGCTGACTGCCCTCTGTGTGTTATTGGGGGGCGCCTGCGAGAGAGAATGTGTTTGGTTTGGGTAGCTGGACGCTCTGCTCGCCTCCATGGAGACTGGGATAACGGGGCGGAGTTCGGCTCTGCTGGCAGGCGCCCTCTGGTGGCCATGCCGCGCGTGCAGGGCCCCTGAGCTCACTGGTTTTGGACCTTCAGCCCCCTGCGACGGAAGCCCCGCCTCCCCAAGAGCCAGGTGTCCGGTGTCTCCGCACCTGCGTCCTCAGATTAGCCATCCCCGCCCCTCTTAAAAACCTGAGCTTTCCCGGATCACCCAGGTCCTGGGAGTGGAGGGTGGGGCCCGGGTGCGTGGGAACGAGTGAGGCCCATCTCCTTCCCCGATACCTGGGTCTGGAGGGCTGCTGTCCCCTGGGCCAGCAAACCGGCGTGTGTGCTCCCGGGGCTAGGACTTGGCCATGCCTCAGGGACCTGCGACGGCCCTTCCCCTGTGTTTATACAAGGGGCTGGGCTGACCGGATCCCAAGCTGAAGTCTGATGAGTGAGGTGAGAGACGGAAGAACCGCAGAAATAAAAACCGGAGGTGTCCAGTCCCCTCTCTCACCGCCCTCTGGAAAGGCAAGAAGAGCAGGGGATGGAGACCTGGACCCCCTGTGGGTGCCGGATGGGGCAGGAGGGAGAGAGGGAGGCCGGGCTTTATTCCACTTCCTTCTCTTGCAGGGCTTCTCGCTGTGGTCTGGAGGAAGGGAGCCATCTGGGTGCTGGGATTGGAAGGAGGGGCTGCTGGTTTGCAGGGATCAGGGGTCCACAGTCCAGAGGTTGGGTCAAGAGGAAGCTTGGGAGGGAGACAAGACAGGATATAGAGGGGTTCTTACCCAGGAATAAGTGAATGGTCAGCAAGCCGGAGACAGTGGGATTCAGGCAGAAACACAGCCTGGGGTCAGCTCGGCCAGGGATCAGCATAGATTGGAGACCACCTCCAGACAACTCCGTGGCCCAGGTGGGGCAGCCTGTTCAAGGAAGGGTGGCTATACTTAGTCGGACTCTCAACCTAACTGGATTGTCAAAATCATAGGCCAGTTCCATAGGAAGGAAACCCACCACAGAGTGTAACCAGAGTGGGTGTGAGGCCCAGGAACAGGGTCCCCAGTCCACAGGAGGCCGACCTAGATCCCTGGCTGGGAACGGGTGATGGCGAGACAGAGCTACAGCGCATTCTGAAGCTGAGAAGGCCGGTCCGAGGGGGAGGCACCCAAGCTGATCAGCCAGGGAGGGCTGGTGAGCCGCGGGTTGGCTGTTGGGGGGAGAAAGATTCCTCCAGACACAGCTGGGTGGTCAGACACTGAGATTGTCAGTTGGAAGCAATAGATGTCGAAAAGGCAACTGGAGAGGGTCAGACGTGCTACTGGCAGCCTGTGCTCTCTAGTTAGGGTGGTTGGAGACAGACAGACAGCCTGTTGCCTGGAGATGGTTGGGCAGTCAGTCAGACCTTTGACGGGTACAGGTGGGTGGTCAGCGTGACCAAGCCTGGGCCAGCGGAAGGGTCGGCTGGGGCGTTGTGTAGGCGGTGGGCTAGAGGTTGTCGCGCAGCGGAGCAGAGATGGGAGGCTGATGGGTTACACAGCTGGAGACAGTGTCAGGTGGTCAACCTGACCAACAGGCAGGGCGAGTGGTAGGGTCGGCCAGGCACTCACAGACAGCTGGTGGGAAGGTCCGATGGCCAGCCAGTCCCAGTGCTGGCTGGAGGCAGGTGGGCAGTTGGGCTGAACTGCCCACACCTCAGGCGGGTGGTTATTCGGGCCGTCTGACTGTCAGGGCAGGGAGCTAGGGATAGCGCAGGGAGCTGTTTAGACTCTCGCAGGTCTGCCCTGGAAGTCTTGAATGGCAACCTAGAGAGAACAAACAGGAGACCCCCAGAGGATCAGTCCCCCAGAGCCAGCCAAACACTCTGACACCGCGCTTCACCTGCGTCAGACCATCTGCGCAGCCTGATGGCGGCCTCTCAGCTGGCGGCGCTGGAAGAAGCGGAGTGGGGGTCTGCGGTGCTGCCCCTGACCGAGGCCAGCCCCGGCTTCCTGTATTCCGAGAGCCAGCGGATGGCGCTCGAGGCTCTGCTGAGCAAGGGCGCAGAGGCGTTCAAGGCCTGCGTGCAGCGCGAGGGGCTGCGGCCTTTCCTGAGTGGAGATGAGCTCCGGGGCCTGGCGGCGGCCGCCGAGGACTGGACAGCAGCCAGTCAGGAGCCCTGCAGGGCGGCAGAGGGAGCCGCCGCCGCCGGTGGGGACTCCGGCAGCCTGACCTACTGGCCTGGACGGTCGGAGGACGAGGCGCCCGCCCTGCGGCTGGGCTGGCCCAAGGACTCGGCCTGGAAGGGTATCACCCGGGCGCAGCTGTACACCCAGCCACCTGATGAGGGCCACCCGCCCCTCAAGGAACTGGTGCGCCAGGAAATCCAAGCTGCCCGAAAGGTGGGGACCTCGGGGGCCTGGCGTCCGTTTCCCAGACCTGGACATCCTCAGAGAGCTCCCAGACCTGGGAGAGCACATCCCCTGGGCCCCAGGGATTCTCACCCGTGCCCTCCTAGGACTTTTTAGTCCACACCCTGGAACCCAGGCGTCCACATGCCCCAGACCTCATCCTCACTCCCTTAAATATGGGGGTTCCCTTCTTTCCCCAAGACCTGAGTGTTCTTAGGCATCCATGCTCCTTGGTCCGAATTCTGACCTGACCCCCACCCCCAAGTCTCAGTTTACTCCACCTGACTCACCCCCAGGGCAGATGTCTCCACCTCCTGCCAGGAAGGGCCCAGAGGTCTCCCTTCAGCCTGCAGCCTCCTGGCCAGCCTGTTCTTTCACAGTTTTTGCATCTGCTGCTCCCACACTAAGTGCTTTACATGGATGGGTTTGTGTGTGATCCTCGGGAGGGCCGTGTGAGGTTGAGACTGACTATGCCCATTGAGGAGATGGGGAAACTGAGGCATGGGACGTTAGTCTCTTGCCTGTAAGTGGCTGAACCAAGGCTGTCTGGCTGGTAAGTCAGGGTTCATCACCACCACCTTTTCCTCCCTGCAAGATCCAGGCCCTCAGCACCCGCCAGTCCAAAGAGCTCACCTTGGTGGCCTAGCAGGTCAACCCTCCCACCCCTGGCAGCCAGGGCACCCCGAGGGCCCAGGTGTGCAGTTGCATCTATAGAGACGTCCACCCACTGACCCACCCTGTTGTGTCACAGCTCAGCGGACACCATTCGCCATCGCAGGCATGCGGCTATGATGACAGCTTTCCAGCACTTAGAAGCCGGGGGCTCCAAAAAGGGATGCCTTTATCTCATTCACATGGGCACTGCTCGAGCAGCAGCATGTCTGGGGGCTTCGCCCTCAGCCCCCCTAAACATCCCACCGAGGCCAGCTCTTAAACTCCCAGCTCCCAGAGCACCTCACCCCAGGGCCCCCCCCTCTGAATGTCCCCCGAGTCCCAGGCTCCATCCACAGCCCCTCTCCCTTCCAGCTGGTAGCCGTGGTCATGGACATCTTCACTGACCCAGACCTGCTTTGGGACCTGGTGGACGCTGCCACACGCCGTTGCGTGCCCGTCTACCTGCTTCTGGACCGCCAGCAGCTGCCTGCCTTCTTGACGCTGGCCCAGCAGCTGGGGATGAACCCCTGGGCCACTGAGGTAGGGGCCTGGCCTGAGGGACCTTCGAGTCCCCGTTTCCCTGGCACTGGGGGCAGTGGGGGGGCAGACCCTTCCACAGAGTCCTGGCTCATCACGGCTGATGCCAGCCAAGAGGGTCTCGTGACATATGAGGCACCCCCGAGCCCTTGGCGGAGTGGAGGTGTGTGGGGCGGGCCTGAGCAAGGGTGTGCCCCCCCCCACCCCAGAACCTGGACGTCCGCGTCGTGCAGGGCTGCAGCTTCCAGAGCCGCTGGCGAAGGCAGGTGAGAGGCAACGTGCGAGAGAAGTTTGTGCTGCTGGACGGCAACAGGGTCATCTTGGGGTCCTACAGGTGCGGCTGCCCCCTCGCCACATCGCCCGGGACCCTGCCCAGCTCCCTCTCTGTGTGCTCGGGGAGTAGCTGGCATTCTCTCTCCCGGCCTCTCTTTCCTTGTCTGTGAAATGGGTCTCAACACCCTGTCCAGGGAGGAGGTATGGCCGCACAGAGCCGGCGTTGGGTCAGAGCCCGGGCCCGGCTGCCAGCCTGCTTGGTGGCCTCAGGGTGAATCTGCATCTCCCTGGGCTGGTGTTCCCTCCTCTGCAAAACGGGACCCACAGTTTGCGTGTGGGAGCCTCAAAACCGGGAGAACCTGGGTTGGAGTCCTAGCTCTGGGGTGAGTTGTTCTGCCCCTCTGAGCACCTGTGAAGAAGATAAGAGCTCGGCCCCCACACTGGTTCCTGTCCCTCCTCTCATCTTTGGAGTCCGCCCGACCCTGGCTTCAGAGGCACTTGGAGGACTTTTTAAGACCCAGATTTCTGGGCCCCACTTCCATGCAGCTGGCCCGGGGTGGGGCCTGAGAACCAGCATTTCTAGCAAGTCCCTGGTTGGTACCCATGCAATGGGACCTGGTGGACCCATCCTTTGAAAACTGCCACCGTAGAGACTGGGATGTTTTGAAGAGGACCTATCTTCCCCGTTTCGCTTGGGACACAGTGAAATAACGGTGCCTGGCACAGAACATAGAAAGTGCTCCGTAAACATCAGCTATCATTTATTATTATTATTTTTTTTTTTACCATATTTTATCGACTCCAAGGTGCCACCAATGAAAAGAGGCACCTGATCGAAGTGAAACAAGATACGTGTCTTAGAACGGATGAAATACAGTAGTGCAGTCAGACCCGCTGAGCGCAGGTCCCCACCCCGAAACCAGGCCCGAGGTGCTTGGCCGAGGGCGGGCTCCTGGCGGACAGCTCTAGGACAGATGGAGCCAGGGCCACAGGAGGTTGTCCAGGGCCTCTGGCCGTTTAATGGCGGAGCGGGTGGAGGCAGCACAGCTGGGAGACAGTCACAGCAAATATGGGAGGGGCGGCACACCCAGCCTCAGGCATGTCGCCGGCGCCGGCCACCAGCTGCCTGTGGGGCTGGGGACCCCGTGGCACAGGGGGCCGTGGCAGCAGGTGGCGGTGAGGGCATAGGTGACCCCCTTGTAGGTGACAGGCTCCTCACAGCTGCAGGAAGTGGACTGCAGGCGGCCTTTGGTGGTGACGGGGCTGAGGCCCGGGGCCACCCCCTGTCCCATGCAGCAGTACTCGTCGTCACAGTGCACGCGGATGCCGGGGCAGTACTTGGAGTCGGTCAGCCCACAGAAGATGCAGTGCTTGGAGCCTGGCACCCCCAGCGGCAGAGCCACCCCCAGAAGCAGCAGCCCGCCGAGTACCATGGCGGCCTGGCGGCGGCGGTGGTAGTGCCTGAGCCAGACGGTGGGCTTCCTGGGCCTCCTGGGACCGCCGAGCGGCTCTCTGCACGCCCGTGGCTCCCAGGGTCAGCACCTGAGGGGCCTTGAGCTCCGTCGTGACCACAGCGCTTGAGTCCTCGGGTCTCAGAAGCTTCCCCAGGACACAGACAAGCCAGCGGCTGATGCCCGACAGGAGTCTTGGTGGAACAGGATGGGGTGACCTCACAGACCCCCTCGGGGTTCCTCACTGGCTGCTCGGGGCGTGAGGTCATGAGTGGGGGTGGGGCGTCCCAATCTGAGGGCCTGGTGGGCCCGCTGACCTGCCGGAGCACGAGGACACGGCCACCCCGCCACGGTAAGGACACTCAGACCAGCACTTGCCACCCTGGCCCCTAACTGGGTGCTGGGTGCCATGTCTGCTGAGGCGCGAGTGCACAGCCCCTGGTGAGCCCATTTCTCAGGCGGACAAACTGAAGCTCCGGAAAAGAAAGTGATGGACCTGAGGGCCCCCAAGGCAGGATTAGAGCCCAGGTTCATTTAATTCCAAAGGGGACATTTCCTGAGCACCTGCTATGTGCCAAGACCTGCGCTAGATGCTTTCAGCAACACTGGTAACAGGCAGATCGGGCGCCGCTCACCTCAGCTCGCTGGCCTGTGGTGCTAGGCAGGTGCCGGGCACCTTGCAGGGAGCTCAGCCCGTCCTCTATCATGCTGACTCTCCTGCCTTCTAGCTCCATATGACAGGTGAGCAAAGCGAGGCGCGCAGTAGGCACCCACGGAGCCTGCCACCCAGCAAGTGATTAAGAGGTGGCAGTCACTACAGAAAGCATTGGAGTCTTCAAAAAGTCCTGTGGGTGTCAGAAAACAACCCTGTCTCTTTCCAGAGAGGGAAACTGAGGCACTGAGGCCTCCCTGAGTGGGACAGGGCAGAGCCCAAGTTTAAAGTCAAGTCTGATTGCAGATGGTCCTTTAAGTATCTGAACGCTTATCCTCACAGCAACCCTCTGGGGTAGGAACTTTGGTTGTTCCCTTTCTACAGAGGGGGATGTTGAGGCTGGGGAGGTCGCAGGACTTGCCTGAGGTCACGCAGTGTGCCCTGGGACCAGGCCGCAGACTAGAGGTGGGGGCCAGGCCTCTGGGGAGGTGCAGAGATCCCAACCCCTCAACTCCATGCCCCCAGCTTTACATGGAGTGATTCACGCCTGCACCGAGGCCTGGTGACCCTGCTGACCGGTGAGATCGCTGACGCCTTCGGCCGCGAGTTCCGGACACTGTACGCAGCTTCCTGGCCACTCCCGCCCGCACCCACCCCGGGCCCCTTGGTCAGCGCCCTGGGGGTGCTGAAGCTGACCCACAGCCCGCACCGCGTGGCCTGCCGTCGCTCTGTGGCCCCCATGTCACCGCCACCACCCAATGGCCCTCTGGCCCAACGCCTGGTGGCCTGCCAGGTCTTCCAGGGGGACAGGCAGGAGACCCCCACAGCCCCAGGGCCGGCACTCAGCGACATCCTGAGGAATGTACAGCGCGCCCGGACCCCCAGTGGCCCACCAGCCAGGCCCAGCCGCTCCCTGTGGGACCTGAGCCGCCTGTCCCAGCTGTCAGACTCCAGCGACGGTGACCATGGGGTGAGAGCTGGTGGCTGGCCTTAGAATGAGAATAGCTGGAAGAGGCTGGAGGCAGCTGAGGGCCTACTGTGTACAAAGCCGCTCACTGGAATTCGTAATCGCGTCCTCCATCTCCTATATCCCTGCTGGGTGCTGGGCAGGGGAGCACCAGGGGGCAGAGACCCCGGAGCCGCCGTGGGTGCGAACCCTGGCAGGGTACACCACCTGTGAGAGCTGGGAGAGAGGGGGAGGTGGGGATTTGCCGTCTCGATGTTCTCATCTAGGACAAATGAGCAGTTGTCCCGGTTCCCAGTCTGGTTGGAAGGAGTCAATGAGGGCAGAACGAAATGGAATCATCCTCATCATCACAGTAAACTCCCAAAGTGGAATTAATTTCCATTTGTTTCGTGACACCCACACCCCAGGTCTTAACTATTTTTACAGATGGGGAAGCTGAGGCTCAGAGTGGTCAGGTGATTTGCCCAAGGTCAAAACCACGATCTTTTGTGGGCACCGTGCCATGTGCCAGGCCCCAGGCCAAGTGCTTTCCCAGAGGTGGTTAAAGTTAACCTTTGCCACAGTCATATGAGGTGTATGTTATTACAGCCCCCCACCCACCCATTGGCAGGTGGGGAAACTGAGGCACCAGGGAGGGGTTGGAACTCAGCCCTGGTTGCCTCCAGGCTGTGCTTTTAAATGCCCTGCTCATTGGCTTCCAGGATTTGAGGAGGCATTGGGAGGGGATTAGGGGAGCTCAGAGGGGTCTCTGTTACTCCCACCAGCTGCTTAGACACTGGGACTCCCACAGAGCCTGCCCCGTTCTCTGGGGGACCCCCCGAGGGCCTCAGTGTCCTCAGCTGTAAAGTGGGCTGTTGAGATGGTGAGAGCAGAGCCATGCGGGAGAAACAGGTGGACTCTGGCTATGGTCTCGCTGTGAGCTGCTCTCCCACTCAGCCTCAGTTTCCCCATCTGCTAAGTGGGAGCTAGCGGCCTGCCCTGAGGGTGAGGGAGAAATGTCCCAGGAATGTCCTCTTTAGTTCCGCTCAGGAGGACAGGAGATGGGCAGGGCAGGGCCAAGGCCCTCATCTCTACCTGCTCCGGAGCTACCCTCACCCAGCATCACCTCCCTTGGCAAATATTTGCTTCCCAAAGGCACCTGCCAGCTGCTTCCTGTTCTCCCCAGCTGCAAAGCAGCAGGGGAACACAGCTCCTGCCCCCTCTGCAGGCCAGGGGTCCCAGGCCTGCTGCTCACTTGCTCCTGAAGCTCGGGGGCCTTCTCGCCTCCCCTCAGGGCTGCACACCCCAGTCCTGTCCTTCCTTCTCCTACCCACTCCTCCATCTCCCTTTCCTCTCCTCTCCCTCCTCTGGGACCCCGGAAACCACCTCTCACCTCCCTCTCTTTCCCTCCACAGCTCAAGAAGTCCTGGGGCTCCAAAGACACCCCGGCCAGGACCCTGATGAGGCAGCGGGGCACTGGAGGGCCGCCCCGCGGCGAGGCGGACTCCCGTCCCCTGGCCTGGTGCCAGCCCTGGGGCGGCCCCCTGCCCCTCACCCCTGCCCGCCGCCTCCGCTATCTGTCCCCCACCCGGAGGAGGTTTGGTGAACCCAGAGGCACCCAGCAGCCAGACGGGGCCGCCCAGGCAGAACCCGGGGGGCAACCCTGACAGGAGCCAGAGCCGACTGGGCTGGCCCAGCCAGGAGAGTTGGACAATCACAGCTCGAAGCCCCCCGCCCTGCTGTGCCTTGGACAAGGCTTCTAGCCTCAGTGTCTGGCAAGTGGAAGGGATTAGTCTTCATTTATCCTAGAACTGGAGCAAGCCCAGGGCCCACTCTAGACCTCAGTGTCACAGTCTAGAAAGTGGACACACAGCCTTGACCAGCTGGGAGCCCGTAACAGTGCACATCTGGTTCCGGCCGGGTCAGAACTTCTCTGAGGACAAGGCCTGGCTGAGTGGACCCAGGGCTGGAATTGTGTGGATTGCAGATGGGGATTCCTTGGGACCAAAGGGTAACTTTCTGCACCCACTGTGCTCAGGAGCTGTGGGTAAACTGAGCTTGGCCAAGGAGAGGAGAGAACCAGTCTGGGGGGTGGAGCTGAATAACGAGGGCCTGGAACTCGGTGGGGATACACCTCCTGGGCAATAGAGAGGGACTGGGCAGGCGCTGGGATTGTTTTGTGGATGCTAAGGGGTGAGTTGGTGGGTCTCCCTTTTACCTTCGCTCAGAATAAAGCTGCTTCATTTCAGAAACTTGCATTTCCACAGCCTAGCGCTGTGTCCGGGCCTCCAGCGCCCTCCTCCCCAAGGACCCAGAGTCGGGGCTGCAGCCCCCTCGCCCCGGGAAGTCATTGCCCAGCGCTGGCCTCCCTGTAGCACCTTGGCCTCCGGGCGGGGCTTCTGAGTCACCGACCCCACTGTGCCAGGTGCGGAAGACGACCGCGTCCTTCCGCGGCCCTGGGCGCCGCGAGCGGCCTCCCCCCCCCCCCCCTCCCCGAGCCTCCGAGGCCCGCAGCGGCGCCCGGCCCGCCCTCGTACGCCCCCTGCCGCCCGCCCGCGGCACGCCACCTCCCTAGCGCATCGGGAAGTCGGGGCAGGAGTGACTTGTTTATTGCCAGGGTCACGGATTGGGGGACTCGGAGGCCTGGCCTGCGCTGGGGCTGGGGCTGGGGTCGGAGTCAGGGCTGGAGTCCTCGGGGGCCACGTCCCAGGGGAAGGTCGGCAGCCCCCGCATCTGCTCCCGGTAGACACGGTCGAAGGCTTCGCTCTGCGCCACCGTGAAGTGGTTCTTCCAGTCACCGCACATCCCTGGAGGAGAGGGAGGGGTGGCCGAGGTGAGGGGCATCGGGAGCATCGTCCCGCGTCCCCAGCAGCCCGCCCACTTTCCCACCTGCGGGCCTTTGCCCGTGGTGGGCCCTGTGCCAGGAGCGTGTCCCTGCCCCATCCCCATTTTGCCCCTTCACCAACTTGAAGTCTGGCTCTCACACGGCACCCGTCACCTGGCCAGAGCCCTGGGCACCATTCTTGCCCTTTCCGTGCCCTGCTCATCTCTCCAGTAGGCCTTCCTCCGCTTCACCCACCACCCCTTAAATCTCTCTGCAGGGAACATCCATCTGCCTCCCCATCTAGCACCCCTGCACACCCTCACAGCCCCTGTGTCACCTCTACGACCTGTCCCTAACCTCCCTGGCTGGAGTAAATGCTTCCCCTGAGCACCCGTCGGGCCAGGCATGGTGCCGCCAGTCTGCCACGATTTGCTTGGATTCACTCATTTCCCCTCACAGCGACCCAGCAGGCACAGGGCATGAACCCTGCCAGTTCCCTGTGCCCTGGGCAAGCGCAGAAATCCCTCCGAGCCTCTGATGTCTTGTCTCACCCTGGGGTGATGACCTGGGGTGCCACCCCTCCCCTGGAATCGTGGGGTTGACGTCATTTGGATCCCAGTCTTTTGAATTTTAGCAAGTGCACATACTATGTATCATATGATGGGCTGTGATACGTAGTGAGGTCGGGGGCCTCCTTGTGGTGAATGAATAGTGACCCCCCCACACACAATGTTCATGCCCCAATCCTTGGACCCTATGAATATGTGACTTTACATAGCAAAAGGGACTTTGCAGATGGGATTAAGTTAAAGAATTTGAGATGGGGAGCCGATCCTGGATGATCCATCCAGGTGGACCCAATTTAATTGGAAGGGTCCTTATAAGAGGAGGCAGGGGAGTTAGAATCAAAGATTACGCGCCACATTGCCGGCTTTGAAAATGGAGGAAGAGGCCACGAGACAAGGAAGGCAGGTGGATCTGAAATCCAAAAGGGCAGGGAACAGATCCCACCCCCCACCCCCCCGGCAGCCTTCAGAACGAACACAGCCCTGCTGCATCTTTGGTTTCAGCCCAGTGAGACTAATCTGGGACGCTGGACCTCCAGCACCGTAAGAGAATACATGTGTGTTGGTTTAAGCCGCTGAGTTTGTGGTGTTGGGTTACATCAGCCGTAGCGAACCAGCACAGTCCCACTCCCACCCCGTGACCCGACACCTGACTGTGTCTCCGGTGATGTTAAGGCTGAGAAGGACCCAGGAAGACCCTGAACAGCTTCCGGGCAGGGCAGTTTGGAGCTGGCTATGGCAGTGCCTGTGGGCATCCTGCTCCCACGTGGAGCTCCGGGTGGGGGTGGCGAGCCTGGCATGTGCCAGGCCCCCTGGTAAGCCCTGTGTGTGGAGGCAATCCTGGGTCTACCAGGACCCCGTGAAGGTAGTTCTGTTCGGAACGCTCCTGCGTGAACAGCTGCGGAAACTAAGACCCAGCACGTTAGTCCCTCGCCCCAGCCACACAGCCAGGCAATGGCCCAGTGGGGCCTGGGACCCCTACACCCCCGCACCTTTCCGGAGGAAGGCACCGCGGCGCTGGTCCAGTATGGTGGAGGGCAGCAGTGTGAAGTTGGACATCGTATTGGCTTTCATGGCGCCGAAGCCCGAGTGCGCCACGACGGAGCTCAGAGCCTCATTGTCCAGCGGCCGGCCCAGGAACTGACAGATGTGCTGCACGGAGCCCTGGAGATCCTGGGGGCGGCGGCAGGGGTCGGGGAGTTAGGTGAAGGGAGTGGCTGGCGGAGGGAGGGGCCTCTGGGTGAGGAAGGAGCCCCAGGCCCAGAGCTGTGATGTCTGAGTACCGGCCCAGACTATCTGGGTGCCTCCACCTCTTTGCCTCAGTTTCCCCACCTCCTAGCTGAGGGTTGGGCTATGGCCTCTGAGGGTTTTTGCAGTTTTGGGCTTTGGAGGGTTCTGTGGGAGGGGGGGAAGGGGTGGGCTGGGTCAGAGCGAGCAGAGGTCAGTCCAGTACCTTATGCAGAGTCACCCTCATTCAGGTTAGAAACAGGTGTCAGCTGGTCTGTGCCCCAAACCTGCTGCTCGCCCAGGTCCCCATCCCAGAACAGCCCCGTCATTTGCCTAGTCACAGGCCCACCCCCTCCTTCTCTGTCTCCCTCATGCCTGCCCTCGGCCCTCTCTGCCATGACACAGGGCTGCCAGGAATACCCTGCACCCCCCTCCCTGACCTGGCACACTTCCCTATCCAGATGCAGCCTCAATATCAGCTCCCACAGGACAGTGATGGCTCAAGGCACGGGACTGAGCGCCTACTGTGTGCCAAGCTCTGGTCCAGGCCCCTCATGTGTATTTGTGCCCATCCTGCTAATAGCCTTGCAGAGAGATGTCCTTAACCCAGTCAGTAAACAGAGGCCCAGAGAGGGGAAGACACTTGTCCAGGGTCACACAGCCAGGGAGGAGCTCCCAGCTGAACCCCCAAAACCCACAATCCCCCCTCCACCTTGCTGCCTTCCCTGATATGCAGTGATTAGCCTTGCGGTCATATCGCCCAATGCCGCGTCCCCCATTTTCCAGGTCATTCTTGATTTCATAACCCTCCATCCCTTTATCCTCTTGAACCACTGACACGTCCCAGAAATTCTAACATGTTGGCAGTTTCTCACACCCAGGGGCAGCCCAGAAACTGTCAGGCTGCATGTCCCAGTTTTGGGTTTGGAGAATAAAGCTTGATGGAAAAGAGGGGGGAAGGGTAATGCCGAAATCTTTTCCGGATATTTCCATCAAGAGAGATTTACCAACGGGGAGAGAGAAACCCTCTATAAAGAGGGGCTAATAACAGTATCACGGTGAGCCAGATAAAATTACCAATTTTTACACAGCAAAACGGGTCAAATATTGGCAATCCCGTGTGGTTCAATCAATATGCACCTCAGCTGTCCACAATTTGTGATGATTAAATGAGACAGTTCATGTACAGCTTTGGTGTGTAGCATTTGTCAGCCCTCGGGAGCCTTTGCTATTATGTTATTACTAATTAGATAGGCCCTGGCTCACAACCTAATCACTCTTACTTTACACACTAGACTAACACTTGGGGCACCTTTTCAGACGGTTACAATGTGCCAGGGCCACGCATTGTGGTCCTCATGACAACCCCCTGAGCTGGCATTTTTTACCCATTTTAAGTATGAGACTTCTGAGGCTCTGAGAAATTTTAAGAGGATTTTAACTGCTTTCTGGGGCACAAAAGTCCAGGCTCTTTTCACTGTGAAAAGTACAGACCGTAAGGAGAATACAATACATGAACTGCCCATGCGAGAGGAGAACATGTATGGGAACTCTGGTGAAAAGGCATGTCTTGGGAGCCTCCCAGGTTCCCAGCCTCTGGGAACAGAGCTTTGTTAAAAAACTAGAATGGTTGGGCACCTTCACTGTGGACTGTCCCATCTACAAGCCCAGCATCTTCCTTAAAGCTGGGCGAAGCCGTACGAATTGCGCATGGCCC
Source organism: Phataginus tricuspis (assembly GCA_029783875.1). Lineage (NCBI taxonomy): Eukaryota > Metazoa > Chordata > Mammalia > Pholidota > Manidae > Phataginus > Phataginus tricuspis. The sequence continues at coordinate 14,246,359 of JAQQAC010019400.1, read as the reverse complement.
TTTCTTCCAGGGCGCCCTCCCTGATTGCCCGAGCCCAACAGCATCTCTCTCCCAGGTGCCTGCCCCAGGGACGTCTGATGGGGTCCAGGCGGGATCCCAGTCTAACTCAAAGGCTGTTTCCTTCCACTGCTTTCCTCTGCCTTTCAGGTCACAGGCGTCACTGAAGCTCACTTCCCATGGGCCCTGGTTTCTCACGATCTTTATCTTATCACCTCCCTTGCTCAGAGTACGGCTCACATTTGGTTCACGGAATGGCTCCCCACTACTCAGAGAAAAGCCAAAGTCTCTGCTGTGGCCCCTGTGCCCTCTCTGGCCTTGTTTCCCACCCCCACCCCCACTCCATTGGCTCTGGCCACGCCAGCCTCTTTGCTCTCTGTAGAACACATCCAGCATCCTCCCACCTCAGGGCCTTTGCACTGGCTGCTCCCTCTGCCTGGGACAGTTTCTCAGACACCTCCAAGGCTCCCTCTGCTCCTTCAGAGCATTGCTTAAGGGTTACCTTCTCCTAGAGGCCTCCCCTGACTACCCTGCTAACAATGCATCCACACACGTTCTTTAACCTCCTGTCCGGCTTGCCTTTCCCTGTTAACTCTTCTCACCAGTTTCTATCTGTTTGTTTTATTTGTCCATGATCTGTCCCCCTGTTCACAGGCTCAGGGACTCTGTTCTGTTAACCATACATCCCCGGTACCTGGTGTGCTGTGCAGCGGAGCAGGCCTTACAGGGAGGAAAGCGGTGTGCGGGGGGGAGGAGTCGGGGGGCGCTGGGCTGAGGTTGAGGGGGAATCACCTGCTGCAGCTCCTCATAGGTGATAAACAGGAAGTTCTCTCTGCCCTGCATCCGAATCCAGCCCTTAATATGGTCGAACCAGGAGCCAAACTGCACTGCGGGTGGACGGGCAGGCGGGGTGAGGAAGGACTCAAAGCCTAACTAGCCCCGCGTGGCCCCAGGCCTGGCCCCTCAGAGCTGAATCCCCTCCCTCCAGCCCCCCACCTTTGTCTCCCATGCCCCTCTGTCTCTCCCTCTCTTTCTTCATTTATTTCTGTCTCTTCTTATTTCTCTGTCTCTGCCTCTCTGTACTTGCGTGTCTCTGTGTCTCTGTTTCTTTTTCTCTGTCTGTGACTTACCCTGTCTCTCAGTCTGTCTCCAGTTCTGTCTCCCCATTTCTCTATCTCTTGTGGCCTTTCTGTTTCTCTCGGTCTCCTCTCTGTCTCCATTGCTCTCGATTCAGGTCCTGTGTCTCTGCCTCTCTCTCCTTATTCCGCCTCTGTCCCTCTTCCTGTCTGGGTCCACTAGGGGCACCCCCACCTCACTGCCCCAGTTCTCACCTTCGCCCTTGAGGAAGCTCTGCAGAAACTGGTCAGGTGTGCCGGGGTCCTTCAACTGCCCGGCAATCCTGGAGTAATGATAGAGAGAGACCACCACGTCCCGGGGGTCCCGGCCCATGTAGATCATCTGTGTGTGGATGTTGGGGAGAAGGTGTTAGACATGGACAGGACCCCAGCCCCTGAGGCTGTGTCCTTGAGCCCCTCTCTTCTGACCCTACAGCAGGAAGGACTCAGGGTGGACTTCTCAAGGGACTTCCCAGCTAATGGTAACTCAGATCAGTTCACCTCTTTCCAGAGGATGGGGAGAGCTCCCTCCAACCACATCCGAGGAGGAGGGAGGGAATGCTTCTGGGCCAGGTGGAAGGACAGTTTGGCTTCAGGGAATAAAGAGGAGAGAAGGAAGGCATGGGGTTCAGGATGGGGGAGATCAGGGTGAATGGTGCTGACAGCAGAGAAGAGAAGCCACGCCTGCTTCCTATTCCTATAGCCAAGGCCCCATTCTCATCCTTTCCTGCCTGGACCCTCACCCTCCTCACCAGCCTCCAAACCTCTAGACAATCCCAGAGGGTCTTTCTACTCCAGGTCTTCCTGCCCTCCATTGCTCTCCAGCACCCCAGGATAGAGTCAGCCCCAGCTCTGACTCCCTGGCTCTAATCTGCTCCCAGATTCATATTCCACACCAACCCCACTTCAGCCCCATCCAGCAAAACCCCCCTTTCCTGTGCTGTCCTTTCCTGACAACTGTCTCCTTCCCCGAGACTAAGGTCCGCCACACAGCAGGTCAGCCACATCTATGTGGCCGACTCCTTGGCGCTGAGGCTCGGGTGAGCCTCCCCGGTGGGCGACACTCTGTGTGTGACGTCACACGCTATTGCTGGGGAGGATTAAGCGTTATCCTAGAAGCTGGCTTCCGGTCTCTCCCGATGCTGCCCGACACGCCTCTTCTCTTTGCTGACTTTAATCTCTTTCCCTTTGCTGACATAAACCATAACCATGAGTTCAGCAGCTTTGTGAGTTCTGTGAGCGCGAAGGTAGCCTTGGGACCTCCTAGCAGGCCCCATCTGTCTACAGTCACTTGCTCTGATCCCACCAGTCTCTGGCCCTCCCCTCCCGTCCTCTCCGCAAATGTAAGTGCCCAGCCCAGATCTCCTGCCAGATCCATGTTCGTTTATCTCATAGCCCAGTGGCAGCCTCCACCTGAAGTTGATGGGCCACACCAGAGACACCTCTTCCCTCTGGCCCTCCCCTCCCGTCCTCTCCTCAGATGATGGCAGACCTTCCTCCCGGTTGCTTAAGCCAAACATCCTGGAGTCACCCTTGACTCGCTGGTTTCTCTCACACCCACATCCAGCCTGTCAGCAAATCCCCCTTTTTCTTTGCCTCCACAGCCATCACCCTGGCCCCCTCCGACTCACCTCCCGTCTGGACTACCTGCCGTCACCCCGACAGTCTGTTCCCCACCTTGCAGCCAGAGGGTGCCTGTGAGACCCTAAGTCGGGCCCTGTCCCTGCTCTGAGCCCTGCCCTGGCTCCGATGTGGCTGAGTACGAGAATGGCTGTTAACTCCCTGACCTCATCCCCACGTCTCTGCTCCTCGCTCACTTGGCTCCAGACACACAAGCCTCCTTGCCGGTCCTCAGACGTGCCACACCCACCCCAGGGCCTTTGCACCTGCCTGTCCCTCTGCCTGGACTGCTCTTGCACCCCACACCCCGTCATAGCTCCTTCCTTCACCTCCCAGGTCTTAACTCAAGCAGCACCTTCTCACTGGGGCCTCCCTTGACCACCCTAGTTATCACTGCAGCCCCCACCCTCTCCTTCGTGATTTGGATTGATCACCTTGGACGCAATGCTTTTCTTATTCATTCTGTCTACTCTCGGCCTGGTCCCCTTTAGAATGTGAGCCCCCAGGGCAGGCATTTCTGGGCATTTTATTTACTATTGTCCTAGATCAGGGCCAGGCACGTAGTAGGTGCCCAGTAAATCTGTGCTGCATTCATCAGTTACCACCCGCCCCCATGCACACCCCTCCCTCCTGCACCTTGGCCTTGGAGGTGAAGAAGGCCTTGGTGAAGAGCTGGATGGGGAGGTGGGAACTCATGATGCGGGGGCTGGTCAGCTCCAAGATGCTGAAGGCGCCCATGACTGTCTCACACCAGGGCGCCCGCCTCCAGATGGGCACCGAGTGGGTCCAGGAGGGGTCCCCGTCCCTCAGGATCAGGCTGAGGATCTCGATCATCCAGGTGGTGCCTGCAGGGAGATACTGGGATCATTAATCAGAGGTGGGGAGGGGTGAGGAGGGGGATATAATCGGGTTCATAATGGCTGCATTTAGTGTACGATTTGCTAACATGCTTTATGGCACGGCTCCTTCACAACCAGCAGAGAAGGCAGGGTGGGTGATCTTTATTTTCTGAGCAGACAACTGAGGCTCAAAGAAACAAAGTCGCTGGCCAAGGCAGTAAAGCCAGGCAGTGGCACGGGGCAGAGACCGACCACCCAACCGCATTTCATTTTCCTACCGGGACTAGGACGAGGCTACACTTTTCTAGCCTCCCCCGCAGCCCCACGCGAGGCCACGTGACTGCGTTCTGGCCGCATAAGTGCAGGTGGCAGCCATCCCCAGGCGTGGCCAGGAAACGCCTCCCACGTGGCCCCACGCCCTCCCGCGCCTCCCTGCTGGCTGGAGGCAGAGACACCAGTGGAAACTGGAGCTCCTGGGGATGGCAGGCTCGTAAGATGGAAGGACCTGGGTTGCCTGAGACTGCACGGATTCCCCTCCATGTTCCTCCATCCACCCTGCTCTGCCTGGAGCGTACAGGGATGAGAAATAAACTTCCACTGGGTTCAGCTTCCGAGATTCGGAGGCTTCTGTATTAGGGCAGGAGCACTCCCTTAGTGCGAAGAGGAAGCTGGGCTTGACCCCAGGTGTCTGGACTTAAGATCTTAGCTCCTTTTACTGCTCCTTCTTGGGGGTCACCCCTTGATTTCTGTGGCAAGCCACAGATGTCATGTAGTAGGAAGGGACATGGTCAGTGGTCGCGTCCGCAGGTCCGGATTCCAGGGGACTGCAGTCAAGTCAGATGAGAAATCATCATCATCATCATCATAATGTTATCAATCACCTATTATTAGTCTTATATTGCCTCGGACCCTAACAACCACCCTGGGCCACTTCTCAGGGTAGTGCCTCTAGGTTCCAAACTCACTCTTCGTTGCCTGTTTTGTGACGCTGGAGCCGGACCCTGTAAACATTTCTCTTATGTCAGTTGGCTCCATGTGAAGCTCTGTCAATAGAGGGCGCTTGAGGAGCCCTGCAGGAAGTTGAGGTTCTCTTCCCGGGTCTCCTGCGCCTGTCCCAGATGTCATCATTTGTGGCATCCATCATTTATGACGGACAATGGCCAGGTGTGCAATGGACACCCAGTGACACTCCCTGCCCCCCGACCCCCAAGCGAACTTCCCAGAGTGCCCTGCTCAGCCTGGAGGGGTGGCTGCTCCCTGGATCAGCTCTTCCTGTACTGCTAGGGTTCCAATGCTTAACTTGGTCATTTAATCCCGTTACTAGTTACTAGTACTTTTTTGAGGGAGTGTGATAAAATATACATAATATGAAATTTACTGACTTAACCCCCGTTAAGCGTGCAGTTCTGTGGCATTAAGTACGTTCACACTGTTGGGCCGACCATCACAGCCATCCATCTACAAACGTTTCAAACAAAAAGCCTGGTGTTTGGGAAACAGAGTTCTACAACTCTGAGGGAGGGAAATTTGGGTGTATCCCTCAAAATCACAGACGCACAGACCTTTGGCCAAACAATTCCATATCTCAGAGTTTATTCTACAGATAAATGCATATGTGTACAAATGATAGATGTCTGAGATGTGGCATTGTGTATAAAGTTTACATTGTACATAAAGGCAGAAGATTAGAAACTAGTAAATATTGATCAGTAAGGAACTTTAAACACGAATTTTGTACATCTAATGTTATAGAATACTTGGAACTGTCAAAAAAGATAACAAGGAAGCTCTTTGTCTACAGCTCTAAGATGGGATGATGTTAAAACACAAGGAAAAAGCATGCAGAAGCATAGTGCAGAATGGTGTGTGAAGAGTGTTAAGTTTTGTGGGAAAAAAATTAAAATATACTGATGTACATTTCTGTTTGTAGATGTGAATTCTGGAAGGATACACAGGGGCTAATGGTGACCACAGGAAGAGGGAAAGCCTTCAGAGCAAACCTTTGTACCTCTTAAATTTTGAACTATCACTGCATTACTTTTTAAGAAAGAAATTAATGCATTTTAAGTTCTAAAAAGAACCTAGAATAATTGGGCTTCATACTATATATAAAAATTATCTTGAAATGTATCAGAGTGTTAAGGGTAAAATCTAAAACTATAGAACTTCTAGAAGAAAACATAAAAGAAGACTTAACGACTGTGGTTTAGGCAAAGATTTCTTAGTTGTGACATCAAAAGTCTGACCCATTAAAGAACAAATTGACAAATTGGATCTCATGAGAATTAATAACTTGTGCTCTGAAGACACTGATTAGAGAATGGAAAAATTAGCCACAGACTAGGAAGAGATATCTGCAAAAGGCATATCTGATGGAGGGTTTGTAATCAGATTATACAAACAACTCTCAAAGCTCAATAAAAAGAAAACAAAACAACTCAACTGAAAAGGGGGAAAGATTTGAACACCTCACCAAATAAGATGTACGATAGCTAATGAGCACAGGAAAAGATTCTCAACATCATTGGCCACACAGTGAGATGCCAGTATGTACCTGTCAGAGTGACTTAAAAAAAAACAACAACACACCTGACAATATCAAGTGATGGCGAGGAACAACTGGACCTCACCTATGTCGCTGGTGAGAACACAGAGTGGTAAAGCCACTTTGGAAAACAGTTTGGCAGTTTCTTCTAAAATTAAGCACACATCCTTCCCACAGACTCGGCACTCCCGCTTCTAAGCACTTATCCAAGATAAACGAAAACATATTTCCATGCACAGACATACACACAAAACTTCGTAGCAGCTGTGATCATACTTACCCCAAACTGGGAACATCCCAGACGCCCTTCAACAGATGCCTGGTTAAGCCACCTGCGCTCCATCTAGAGTGGAGCAGTCCTCAGCAGTAAAAAATACAGCTTGAGTGAATCTAACGTGCATTAGGCTGAATTAAAGAAGTCAGACTCAAAAGCTACACATGGTGCAAGTCCATTCATATGCCTTTCTGGAAAAAAGCCAAGCATTTGCCCCAGTAGGGGCCACCAACAGAGGAATGGTGGCGAGGGGCTGGCGGAGAGGGGCTGGCGGAGAGGCGAAGCTGACAATAACCAGTGTGAAGGGATTGGGGGGGGACTGTGAGTGTTCTATGTCTTTACTCTGGTGCTGGTTCTAGGACTCTATATGTCTGTCAAAACTCTGAGAGAAAGGCATGTATGCTAATGTTCTAGAAGTGTTAGTTATAATACTCAAGGAGCGGAAAGAATCCAGGTGCTCATCAACTGATAGGCAAATGAGCAAAAAATGCTATGACCCTGCCCCGGAATGCTACTCAGCCATAAAAGGAATAAAGCCCTGACACGGGCTCCAAGATGGATGAACCTCGAAAACATGTTCAGTGAAAGAAGCCAGACACAAAAGCCCGTGTATGGTAGGATTCCATTGACATGAAATGCCCGGAAGAGGCAAATCTGGAGTCAGAAAGCAGATAAATGGTTGCCTAAGGCTGGGAGGCGGGGATGTGGGGCTGAGGTGACGGCTAATGGGCACAGGGTTTCTTTTGGGGCAATGAAAAATGTTCTAAGACCAATCGTGGTGATAGTTATACAACTCAGTGAATATTCCCACAGCCATAGAATTGCACATTTAAAAATGGGGGAATTGTATGCTATAAGAATTATAATACCTCAAAACTGTTCCCCCACCCCAACAAAAAAATGCTTCAGAGAACTCTATGCTGAAAAGAGTGATTATGTTTTGGAAAATTTCAAAAATATTATAAAAAAGAAAAGTCAAGCCATCATTTTAGACAAGAAAAGGCTTAAGTCCATCTCTTCTCTCACTGAAACGTCCCTGAGGGACTTTGAGTAAAGTCACTACAGACTCTCACTCGGCTCCAAAGGGAGGCATTATCAGCCTGTGTGCCCCGGCCTCGCCAACCTTCTCTCGCTCCCTCAAACTCAGAGAGCTCCCCTACCTCAGGGCCTTTGCACAGGCTGTTCTGCTGTCTGGGACACCCTTTCCCATTCAAACCCCTCTGCAGTTTCCCGGTCTCCACATGAACACCTTCTGCCCTGGAAGCCTGCCCTCTTCCCCCAGGCTCTCTCTTGTTAACTACATTCAATGCTCTCCACACCTTTCCCAGGGTGGATCCATCCCAATCCTAGTCGTATAGACACACCCATGACTGCACCTTGAAATGAAGCCTGTTTCTCCCAACAACTGACAGACGTCTCTCTTGTTCACATCTGTGTCCCCACACGTGGCAGACAATCAGTAAGTCACATCTCAAAGACGGAATGGAGAAAATGATCATCCTTCTGTCCTTCCTTCTTTCCATGAATATTTATTGAATGCTTATGTGCCAGGCACTATTTTAGGCTCGAAGAACACAGCAGTGACCCAGACCAGCTAAACTATCTGCCCTCATGGAGCTTTGTGTCCTGGTGGGGAAACCAGAGCATAAACCAACAGAGAAAAATACAGGACAGTGGTTGGTAGTGATAAATACTATGAGGAAAAGTGGACACGCCGCTTTAGCCAGGGAGGCCAGGAAAGGGGGCCAAGGGGGCGGAGCCAGGACAAGTGCTCCTGGCGGCAGACCAGCTGGGGAAAAGGCCAAGCTCACCCCGGTTCTGAGCAGACTCAGGCCTCAGCCCTTCCCGCCTCCCATTCTCCTCCCGCGCCCTTCCCACCCTCTGTCCCCGCCCGGCTCCCTGGCGCCTAGCCCAGCCCAGCAGGCACCTGACTTGGGGTAGGTGATGATGAAGATGTCGTCGTCCTTCACGCCGGCGTTCTCCACAGCGCTGATGCTCTCGGGTGTGTAGAGGCCGACTGGGAAGGGGATGCCCTTGTACCTGAAGTATTCGCCGGACATGTTGTCGCTGCGGGGGGAGATGCCATGAGAACTGGGCAGGAGGTGGGGACAGAGGTACCCCGCCCCGGGAGGCTGGGGGCCAGAAGCCTGCATCGAGCATCCTTCCAGGTCCCAGAGCCTGCACGGGACCGGCTCTAGCTGAGGCGTCCAGGACGCACGGTGGGAAGGGGCAGAGGGGTCTCAGGGCAGGAGGGGAGGGGCGAGCAAGGAGGTCGGTGAGGGGCACCCACTCACTAGGGGAACCCTGAGCCTCATTCCTCCTCCGCAAGGTGCGTCTGGTTTAGGAAAACCCCACCACAATCCTATGAGGTGACCATGATTATTATCCCTCGTTTATGGATGAAGAAAGCGCGGCACAGAGAGGTTGAGTGACTTGCCCAAAGCCGCACAGCTAGTGGGACATGGAGCACGTGACATCTGCAAAGTGGGGCCAAGCGCTTTCCCTCTATTGACTCTCAACAGTCGAAGAAGACGCCAAGTCACCACCCCATTTCACAAAAAGAGGAAACGGAGCAAAGAAGTCAAGCGCCCCGCCTCCTCCTACATACCCCCCCGAAACCCAGACGCGGTGTCACCAAAGAGCTAAGCCCCTCACTCACTCCAGCTGCTTTCCCAAAAGCCCCACCACGCGCTCCTGTAGCCATATACAGAAGTAAAAATTTCCAAAGTGAGATATTTTAAGAGCAATCCGTTTAAGCTGCTCTTTCCATCACAGCCTCCCCTGGGGACTCCCATCCATGGCCTGGGAGGGGGTTGGGTATTTGGGGGACCTGGCTAAGGTGAAGTTAAATTGGGGATTCGTTTTCCTTGGCTTGGAGTTATGTTAAACCAGAGCCGGCTAGGAGCGGGGATCACTTCCAGGAGCACTTGCTAGAATTAAAGACACGAAGGCGGAAGGCCTGACAGAAGTCGGACCACGATGGGGCCTGGCACCGAAAGTATATGGTGGGGAGAAGACTCAGGCTTGAAGTGTGTGAAGCCAGAAGCTAGTCTGTGCTGTTTTGGGGGAATGTTTGGAATATTCGTTCGCTTCCCAAACCAAACAAGTTACTGTAATTTCTTTTCTCATTCTAAATAAACACTTCCCCCACCTAAGGGTGCAGTCGTTGATTCTTTGTCTTAAGGAGAACCCAGTCAAAATGGTATCAGCTTCAGGGGCCCCCAAACCTCGGATCCGCCCAGGCTTAGCCACCCCATTGAGTGACCATCCATTTGTGTCTCTTCATAGCCCATGTGGCCAGTACATTGAAGGGGAGAAGAATATGTGTGTAAATAGGTTATATTGTTGTGAATTTCTTTTCAGGCTATGAAGAGGATGTTACATATTGTTATGCAAAGACAGTTGGGGGGCCTGACCGTGTAGATTCAAGTCAGAAACACCCTGTGGAGACAAGGATTCGAACGCAAGAGCCCTAAGGTTCCTGGTAGTGGGAGGTTTCAGCACAGGCAGAAATGAGCCATGTCGCCAGAAGGCAGGGGTGGTCATCGCTGGGGGATGGGTGCCTGAGGGTAGGGGCACAGGGGCTGGTTACACGGGGTGCCCACTTTGCAAAACTTGAGCTGCGGACCAAATCTCTCTGCACAGCGCTCATGTGAATTTTACTTTAATTAAATGAATGAATGAATAAAATATTGAAGGAAAAAAAAATCACTCTTCCCACTAAAATGACTGTTTTTAATAAAAAGGTGGTGAGGTGTTGGGCCCAGTGAGGTTGGAAACCCAGCTGGCATGCAGAGGTCTTTTCTGTGAGTTCTTCCTCGTCTGCCCAGCTGACAGATGAGGCAACTGAGGCCCACTAAGGGCTGTGACTTGCCCAGGGGGCTCCAGGGTCTTTCCTGAAAGCCTCTACCAGCTTCATAGATTTGAGGGATGGGGAGCTTCTCCAAGGCCTGGCAGGCTTGGAGCAGAAGAACAAAAGTTGGAGAACTGTGGACTCTGCCTGGAGTGGTGGCCAGGCTCTGCGGAGGCAAGTGGGTCTCAGCCCAGCCAGCGAGGGCTTCCCAAGGAAGGGCAGATTGCGGAGGCTGGCTGGGAGGCGGGCAGTAGTGGAAGCTGGCATCTGGACTGTGGTCTGCTGGTGAAGGCCCCCTCTGTCTCTGGCTTGGAGTTGTTCCCCAGGGGACAGGGAGGGAGGCCTGGACACCTTATGGGGTGGGAGTGGCCTTGCTTTTTTGCAGGCCCAGCTCCTGGGCACCCGAGTGGTGCAGGCATGAGCAAGTGCGGTTCTGGAGCTGGACATGGCCTGCTCAGTGTGTCTAGCTTCGGCACTTTCTAGCCAAGCTGAGGCCTAGTGCTTAATCTCTCTGTGCCTCAGTTTCCTCAATGGCAAAACGGGGAAAGAAGTAGCATGGTTTTGTGGTTAACAGTATGAACCCTGGAGCCCAAGTATGTCGGTTTGAGTTCTTCGTTCCACCAGCTGTGTGGTTTTGCACAGGTCACACAACCTCTCTGTGCCTCAGTTTTTCCATCCATAATATGGGAATAATAATAATCTCTACCTCATAGGGTTGTTATGAGCACGTATAAAGTGCTTAGAGCTGTGCCTGACACAGAGTAAGCACTATATAAATGCTTCCTAGCTTTTTAACAAACAGGGACAGTCAGTAGACGTAAAACAATTAAAATAGAGCCTGGCTCAGAGTTTGCATTCAGTCAATCTGGGCTAAAATTGTCCTGCTATTATACACAGTAATAGAGGAAACACTGGGTGTCCGTGAGCCCAGAGGAGGGGCCGCTTAGTGCAGTGTTTGGCTCAGAGTGGGGCCTCTGCACTATGTAATGGTGACATCATCACCGTTCAGTGACATTGTTCAGTGCGTTGGCAGTGGAATTAGTGATGTCACTGGTTACCAGGCAGATTTAGCCCAGTGGGTGGGAGCTGTGAGGTCATCAGTCACCAGGCAGATTAACAGCTCCGTGCCTGGGCCTTGGTGCTCTCTGTACCTAGGGTAGTGGATCTCACGTCTTTGAGCCTCAATTTCCTCATCTGTCCCATGAGGATAATGGTAATCCTACCTGAGGATTAAAAGGACGATATATGTTAAGTGTATGGCTCCTGAAAAACGCTCCGGAAACTGCAGCTGCCATTAGCATTCAGTTTTATTTCAGTCTGTGATCTTGCCCCCACCTCCTTGAGGGAGAAATTTCCTGCCCAGTTTACAGGAGAGGAAAACGGAGGTGCCAACAAGGGAAAGATCCCGCGCCCTTCAGGGGTCCCTGAGGATGTACCCCCGGCCCCCCTCAGCACTTACAATCTCTAAGTCCAGGGTCCAAACCCTGGCCCAGGAGGCTGAGACCAAAGCAGTGCCGGGACACCGTCTGTGCCCAACCAGTACCTGCGTGAACCAGTGAACGGGTGACGAATGAACAAAGGGCTTACCAGGCAAAGAGCAAAGCAAAGTCAGAGAACACTTGCCTTGTTCTTTCACCTTAACCCCAGGGCACTTTAGAATCCCCTGCAGGGTCTACCGAGACTACCCAAGGCCTGGCCTCTTTCCAGACCAACAGCGTCCAAACCTTAAACCAAGGCGCCCTCGGAGCCCAGACAGCCGGCTGCTCTGTAAGTAACTCAACATCGAGGTTCAATGATCGAGGCACGAACATGGGAGAGCTGGGATCCGCCTGCTTGTCGTGATGCTCCAGATGAGAATGCGGTGGTTCAGGGAGGGGAAGCCATTTGGCAAGGCCATCCAGCAAATACAAGCCGAGCTGGGATTTGAACCTCAGCCCCGAAGCCCTGTCCTAGCCCTTTCTTCCGCATGGAGCCCACACTCGGTCAAAGCTCCCAGATGCACGGAGCATTATTTGCACCTCCAGGCTTTTGCACGTGCTGTTCCTCTGCCAGGAATACCAGTCCCTGCCCTTCCCTGTCTTGAGCATGGAGGCCCAGGAGGCCGAGGGGCCCCCACCAGATTCCCGCCTGGCTGACTCTCTCCGTAAGTCCTCAGACAGGAGCCGCATGCCTTCCCTCCCCACCTTGTGAATGGAATCTGGCCCCAGAGTGACTTTTCCTCTCCCTGGACCAGCAGCCCGTTTTGTTCCCACCTCACGCCCAGGGCCTGGCCTGCGGCTCGCACTCACTCAGCTGCAGCAGAGAAGGAAGACGCCCACTGAGCCGGTGGGAGACCAGCAGCAGGAGGAGGGCGGGCAGGCCAGCTGCGGCCAACGGGCTGGGCAGATGGCCAGGGGCTGGCAGTCTGCTGGAAGGTGCCTGGCCTGGCCCGCGCTGCTGCGTGCGAGTACTCAGGACGCGACGCCCTGAGAATGGCCCATGTCGCCAGCCCTCCTGCTTCGCGCCCCACGGTCCCCTCTCCGTCCCCACCGCCCTGCTCAGGTCTCCTCCTCAGCCCCCCTGCACTCTCGCCCCAGCACTTGGCCTCCTGTCTCTCCCTCCTGTCCAGCCCCCAAATGGCTGCAGTCCCTCAGCCAGGAATTCAAAGCGCCACACGGCCTGGGCCTGCCTAGGCCTCAGGCCTGGACGGCCATGTCTGACTTCCCTCTGACCCCAGCCGGGGAGGAGAGGCAGAGGAACCACGCTTACGGAAATTTATGCCAAGGACATGCATTATCACAGACTTCTCCCAGAACTCTGTGCAAGGCAGGAGACACTGAGAGTACCACTTTATGCCAGAAGTGGAGGTAAGAGAGGTTAATATATTTCCCCAAGGTCACACAGCAGTCTGCATAGGAGGCCCAGATAAACACCTGCCAATGAGCCTCTACCCCCCCACCCCCTGCCACTAGGACACAATGTGCGTTTCTCATGCATTCAATGTTTTCTCCCCAGTGCCTGCCACACAACAGGTGTGCAATAAACAAACCCATCCCCGCTTCAGATTCCCTAGTGGTGGAACTCAATCGCCGCCTCCAGAGGCAGCCCGGTCTACACAGTGGGGAAGGAAGATGAGCCGAAGTTGGACGGAATTGCATTTGAACCCAGGCTTTGCTATCAGCTGCCTGTGTGACCTTGAATACATGGTTTAACCTCTCTGGGCTTCAGTCTCCTCCTCTGGAGGTTGAGGGGAGGAAAGCCTCCCTTGAGAGAACTTGGTAAGGAATAAAACCCACTGTCACCCCTTGCCTGGACTTTGCAGTTGTCCCCTTACTGCTGTCCCTGCTTCCACCCCACCCTACCATCAGGAGGGATGCGATTAGTGCCTGAGTCGTCCCCTGTCCCTCCTCTGCTACAACCCTCCCTCCTCACTCAAGACCATCCTCATCACCCCTGCAGGGCTCTGCAAGGTTTGCCCTGGTTCCTCTGCTTACCCAGCTCCAGCCACATGGGTCCCTGCTGCTCCTCCAACATTGCAGGCTGAGACCGGCCTCAGGGCCTTTGCACAGGCTGTTTGCCGTCTTCCCTTCAGACCTGTGACTGCACCCTCACCCCCTGCATCATCACTTGTCAAGGAAGCCTCCCCTGACAGCTGCTTACAGTTGAGCCCACCCCATTCCCGCACCTTGTTTCCCTTTGCATGCATCACCTTCCCAGCTGCTTTTATGGTTTACATATTACGTTGATTGCTTATTGCCTTTTTCTCCGCTTGCCTGTAAGCTGCGTGAGACCAGGGATTTTTTGTTTTTGGTCTGTTTTGATTGCCAGTGTATCCCAAACACTGGCATACACAGAGGAGTCCCTCAGTTAATATTTGTTGAAGAAATAAAAACAGTGCTAAGAGAGCTCCTTGGCATAACACCCCTCCCTATGTTATGTGCCTCAATCTGTTTATTCCCGAGGAGGTGGGAGTTATTAATATCCCCATGTAACAGGTGAGGAGATGGAGGCACAGGCAAAGTCACTTAGCTAATATCACACAGCTGGGATTTGAACCCGGGCCGTATGCCGCACAGTGTGCGCCTCTAACCACCCTGGGCCATGGGGTAGAGCCTCCCACCCCTTGATACTGTTCTCCACAGGCACGTTCACTCCTGGCAGGGGCTGTGGGAGGTTGGGGGGTGGGGGGTGGTCAAAAAAACACAGGGTTGACTTCAGGTAACTCCCAGAACCTGTCTCCACCCCCCTCCCCTTGGTCCCAGGACTATGTCACTCCTAGGGGTATATTATTAATTGTCATATTATATAATGTTTTGTATATTAACATATCTCCATGAAATACCTTAATATAAGTGCGGATTTTAAAGCAGTGTCTCTCCCCTTCCTGCGTGTTCACCCATGAGAAATGAAAACTTACATTCATGCAAACATCTGCACTCAGATATTTATAGCAGTGCTAATCACAAGCACCCCAAACGGAGAACAACCCAGACGTCCTTCCACAGGCAAGTGGATTGATTCCGGACATCGGCCCGCAGAGCCCTCGGCAACAAGAATCCAAGCACTGGTCTGCAGCCACCGGAGTAGCCTCAGGGGCGCGGCATGGAGTGAAAGCAGGCCGGGGGATCATTCCATGTATGTGACTGTGCTGGACTGAATCAGGGTCCCCAGAGGTGTCCACACCCCAATCCTGGAACCTGGAGGTACGTCACCTTGCGTGGTAACAGGGATTTTGCAACTGTGGCATGGGCATGACACGAGATGGGGAGATGATCCGAGGGGGAGAGTCAAACGGGTCCTTATAAGAGGGAGGCAGGAGGGTCAGAATCAGAGAGAAAATGTAGTAATGAAAGCAGAGGTCGGAGAGGAGAGGGATTTGGAAGATGCTCCTTGGCTGGCTCTGAAGATGGAGGAAGGGGCCTCCAGCGAAGGAAGGCAAGCGGCCTCTAGAAGCTGGGAAAGGCACAGAAGGAAACTGATTCTCCCTGCCAGCCTCCAGGAGGCACGCAGCCCTGCGGACACTTTGATTTTATCCCTGTGACCCTAATCGCAGACTTCTGGCCTCCCAAAGTGGAGAAGCACACATTTACACTGCTTCAAGCCACTCGGTTTGAGGTCATTTTTTGCAACAGCAATAGGAAACTAATATGAAACTAACATTTTCGAAAGGACAAAACTATACGGACCGAGCCAAGATCCTAGTGGCGGGACCAGGGTGGGGGCGACGCCCCGGGTCTGTAACCTGACTGTGGAGGTAATCACACAAATCAATTCACGCGTTAAAATTCACAAAACTACACACTCCCTCACACACACAAATCAGCTTTGCTGTATGGTGCTTCAAAGAGCCTCATTCCCATAAAGGCTTAATGTCCATTAGCATTAGAACAAAATATCCAGTTGGCCAGTGTCCCTCTTGGCTACCAAGGGATGCGCAGAGAAGCAACTCTTTGCTGTGCGACATGAGGTCACTCTCAAGCCCTCTCTGGTCTCAGAAGAATGAGCAGTGGCGAGGGCACAGGGGCTTCTTTCCCAGGGACCCCGCAGGCCGACTTCCCAAGAGAGCTCCTCATCCTGGGGCGCTTTAGGCCTTTTTGCCTGAGATGGGACAAATTCATTTATTCAGCCCACAAGTATTTATTAAGCGGCACTGGCGGGTGCAACAGTGAGCGCACGTGACAAAAAACCCTCCTGCGGTTCAGGTTTGAATGAACAACACAAATGTTTTCAATACAGAGTATCAGATGGCAGGGGGACAAAATGAAGCAGGTGGGCCACAGGGAGCCTGGGGGAGGGTTGCTCAATGGAGTCAGGGGAGGGCCCTCCGGGCAGGTCACACGTGGTCAGGCCTGAAGGAGCGGAGGGAAGGTGCCAGTGGGACCCCAGAGGAGACAGAGGGGCGGCCGCGTGCATTCTGGGGTCGCGCGATGGAGCGGCGCCTCCCGTCAGCGGCCCCGCCCTTCCAGAACTGCAGGATGAATTTCTCAGCAGCCCTCTTGCTGACTCACAGTGGTGCCTGTGGACAACTCGTCTTTCCCCAGGGTGCGTTGCCAAGCCTTCCGAGCCTGAGCTGGGCTCACTGCGCCTCGTGTCCAGAACACGCTGCGCAGCGTCCAGCCAGCCTGCCTGCGTCTGGGCTGTGCTTTCTGACAGGAGTGTCTTTCCTCATCTCCTGAAATTCCGCTCGGAGCCCAGCCGGGCAAGTGTCCCCACTTCCTCTGGGCACCCCCACCTCAGCGAATGACTCACACCTTGGCCCGGGTGCAGAGCAACGCTAGCCTGCCCTCTGAGGGAGGGGGATTGGAGTAACCTCTCCAGGAGAGCCCTGCCTCCACGGGCATTATTACCCATCTCAGCATCCTGTTGGCTTCCTCCACAGCCTTTTTAATCCTTTGTACCTATTTTCCTTGTCTATTAACTTCTTTAACTTCTCTTCACTTCCCCAGTAGCCAGGGGGACTAGAATGGAGTGTCCCTCTGCCAAATCCCACCTCCAGAATTAGCATCCGCCACGCGGGCACCACTCTGTTATATCTGCTGGGTGCACAAATGAACACGACCCCCAGAAATTGATGGAAGAGGTAAGTGCCCTTGAGGATACGCCCAGTGAAATATATACCAGGATGCTAATCGCGATATTATTCCTAAGAGGACCCGAAACAATATGGAACTGGAAAAATAAAACAGGGCTCTGCAAATACTGGAAACCAGCCATTCAGAGGAGGCGTTTACCTTCTGAAAGGGATTTGGGTTGCCTGTGTATGTCTCAAAACCGGCGCACTTCAAGTTTGTGCAGTAGACTGTCTGTACACATCATATATTAAAAGAAAAGCCCATAAACAAATACTGAAGTCTGCTTAAGGATGCAGCCTGGAATGTTTCAGATGAAATGTTCTGATGTCTGCGTCATGCTGGGAAATGCACCACAACTGAGAAAGACCGATGGGTGCACAGAGGTGTGACAAAACAAGGTTAATACGATTTTAGTAGTGGCGGGTATGGGGTGTTCACCGGACAGTTCTTCCCATGTTTTTATATGTTTTGATATTTTCATAATAAAACGTTGGAGGGGTAGGGAAGTGGCATTAATTCGGCAAGATTCATTCACAAAAAGTGGACAGGCAAGGGGCAGAGCCAGATATAAAGTAGTGTCTTAATTATGTTTAAAAATAAATAAGACAAGAAGCACACAGAGAAAAACATCTGGCAAGCAGCATTACAAGTGGTTACCTTGCAGATAGGTCTGGGGTGGCTGTAGGAACTAGAACTTTCCAGCATGTGACCAGGAGAGCCCACCTGGGGCTGAGCAGTGAGCCAACAGTGAACTTCTACTGTGTTAAGCCCCTGAAGTAGGGGGATGTTTGTTACATCTGCTGGACCGCCTTAATAGGGCTGTATTTTCCTTTTCACTTTAGATAATCTTATTAGGAAAAGAAATTCTTGGCTCCTATATCTATTTCTATTGATCACCTGGGTTTTTTTTTTTTAACAAGTTATGTATGTTTATTCTCATATGAGTTTGTTAAGGGAACAGTAATCGTGTCCCCCAAAACTGCCATGACAGCCTTGGGGGATCCCAGTACTACCAGTTTGGTATAACCTAACTTTGCTCATAGAAGCACATGCATAAGTCAAAGTGGGGCACCCGGATACTCCTTCCTTCCATCCTTTTAAAATTACTTTCCTTTGAAGAAATATACTAATCTTAAGTGAATTTTGAGAAATGCATATCCCCGTGCAATCCAAAAGCCTGTCAAGATACAGAAGAGTCCATCCTCCCAGAAAGTGTCCTGGGGCCTCTTCCCAATTGACCCTGCCCCAGAGGCCCCCGCTGTCCTGAGGTTTCCCATCATAAACTCAGGCAGCTGGTGCTGGGCATTCTAGAACTGTCATCTTACTGAATGTACTCTGGCAACCGGCTTCTTTTGCTCAGCATAACGTTCTTGACATTTCTCTGTGTTTGTATGTGTAAGAGTTTGTTCCTTTTTCTGGCTGAGTAGGATTCCACTGTATGAATAAATCACAGTGTGTTTATCCATTGCCCTGTTCACAGCTGTTTCCAGGTTGGGCTATTTAATGCATAAAGTCACTGTGACCGTCCTTGTCTTTGTGTGGACCTTTGTTCTCATTTCTCTCGGGCAAAGAACTAGGATTGGAACTGTTGGGTCATAGGGTGGGGGTCATATTGTTTGAATGATAGTAACTTTGTAGAGTTTAAGTTTTGATAGAGTAAATTCGCCTTCCCCATTCTTTCTTGCACATTTAACATTTATACAAACTTGTAAATTATTGTAAAGGACAGTTGACCTATGTCACCTTGATGCATTACTTTTATCAAAAATAATAACAGAGAAAAATCTAGCTAAAGAAATGAATCACTCTCCTTAAATTCTTTGTTTTTGTACTGCATCCCTGGCTCTCTCCCTCAAAGCCCAGCAGATTCATTGCGCCCCCAAAGCCCCGCTGCCCCAAGGTCCCCACGCCAGCACGGCCAGAGTCAGTCCATTCCCACTATCACGTTTTACTTGTTGCCGACATGCTCCACGCTCCAGCACACGGTTGACCTCTGCTGTGCCTTTAGCCTGAAGGCTTTTCATAACTTTTCTCTCTCTTTCCTTTCTCTCTAA
The DNA here is from genome assembly GCA_029783875.1 of Phataginus tricuspis. NCBI lineage: Eukaryota > Metazoa > Chordata > Mammalia > Pholidota > Manidae > Phataginus > Phataginus tricuspis. The sequence goes on along the minus strand of JAQQAC010019400.1, from coordinate 14,227,511 downwards.
GGTTTTCTCTCTCTCCATTCCGACAAACATTTATTAAGCTCCTACTCTGTGCCTCCCTGCCCTTGGGGCACACACCACCAAGAGCCTTGCCATCCAACAGAACTTTCTGTGATGATGGAAACATTCTATTCGGCTCCGTCCACTCTGGCGGCCGCCGGCCACCCACCTGAGCTTGCTGAGCTGTTGAAAAGTGGCTGGTGCACCAGGGAAACTCAACTTTTCAATTGTTCGTTTCGGCGGAAACGCTGACACTTAATTCAATTACTGGAAAGCTTTTTATGCAGATTTGGAACAAGTCGGGCCCTGGGGGATCAGCTTTTTTCAGCTGTAACAGTGATGAGATCCGAATGTGGATCCAGTCTTCCCGATGGGAGGTTAGCGTCTGATCTGAGAAAATGCCCACTCATTTCAGAGGCTTGGTATGAAAAGAAACAATGTGAAAGATCTCACTGATTATTTTTTTCCCTAGCGATGACATGTTGAGATGGTACAATCTGGGGCATATCAGGTCATACAAAATATATAAAGTTAAGTTCACTTGTTTCTTTAACTGTTGTTTTTAACATGGCTACTAGAAAATGTGTGCCTAGGGGGCTCACAGGCTGTACCTAGGGGATGGCACTGGGCTGGGGGGCCGACGGACCACAGAGTCATTAACCTCATATGAGGTCCCAAGTCCCCCCCATGAAGAGTATGGCCATGTCCCGAAGTTTGAGTCCCATGTCTGATCCCCTTTCTCTAGCATGGGGCTTAAGAGCAAGGATTCTAGAGCAAATCCTGGGTGTCCGAGGCCCCTCTGGACATCGGTTTTCCCCTCTGGGCAATGGGGATCATACCACTGGCTACTTATAGGGCCGGTGTGAGGGCTGAAGAAGCTAATCCACACCAGGCCTCCGTACGGCCTGGTGCAGGCACGGTGAACGCTCAAGAAGCTTGTAATTATTATTCTGCTTTTTTGCCCCACCCTCCCTGGCACCTGAGTTCCTGGCCCAGGAGGGGTCACGAGAATTAGGGAAGGAGGAAGGAAAATCACGCGAACCTGACTCAGCAGAGAGCCGCGGGTCTGGCCCTTGCCCAGGCTTCGCCCATGTGCCCACTGCACAGATGAGCAGCTCTGAGAGCTGCCCTGTGTCCCCAGCGGTCTCAGCTCGAGGGGCACATGGGCGGGATTTGAACTCAGGGCCTCGTGACCCAGGCATTCTTGCTAGCAGTGGCAAATTCCCTGGGCTCAGCAGCTCTCCTGGGGCCTCTGATCCGGGCCTCCCACCAGGATCAGGGGCTCGAGACCCTCCTTGCCCAGCATTCGATGCTACTGCTGGTCCCTGGCTCCTACTGTCCCTCCCAGACAGCCTCCCATCAGCAAACTGGGCTCTTTCCAAGTGAGTCCTGGGTATTCCCACCTCCCGGCTCCTGGGCAGGCCCCCTAGGCACGCATACCACCTCCACATCCCCACACGGAGAGGTTAAGCAGGACCGGGACGCATCCCGCCCCTCACTCCCTAAGCCCAGTACCGGCGGGGGCGGTAGGGGCAGAGGAAGGAGGGAGCGAGGGCAGCATCTCTTCCTAATTTTTGCCCAGACTCCTGACTTCTTAGAGGCGGCCCAGAAGCCACTCCTCTCTGCCAGCCCGGATTCTACCCAGGTGATGAAAACCGATGTCTTATTATTTGTGTTCTCCTTAAAATCTTTTTCTTAGCAGGCCCCCTCCCCTTGGAAAAAGCATCTCTGGGACTGGCAGGGCTGTAGCCATAAAATCCTCTGAGTGGCTCAGCCGTCCTCTAAAGAACGAGGGGCCGGGATTGTAAAACCAGGGCGGGTGACCTCGGGCACAAATAGCATGGGATCAGAAAGGGCCTGAAAGGGGCCTTGCTCCAAGATCAGTGAGGGGAGAGAAGTGGCAACTGCAGGGACAAAACGTCCGGCCTTGACCCTCTCCAGAAGGGCCGGTCCGGGTGCAGCCCAGTGGGCAGCATATTCCAGAAAATGTGGCAGAGCCCCTGGTTACCTATAAGCCTCCCGTCTGGGCAGGACATCTCTTCCACATCTAGCTCATTCTCAAACTCCTTGCACACCTGCCCAACTCATCCAAGCCGTGAAAGACTCAGGCTGCCTCGGTTCAAATCCTGGCTGCGTCGTGCTTGGCAGCTGTGTGACCTTGGGCAAGTCACTCAACCTCTCTGGGCCACTGTTGCCTCCGTCATAAATGGGAAGAGAATAAATAGTTCACCATTCACATGGGTTCATCTCAGACGGTCGTTGTGAGGATTAAATGAGGTACTGTGTGGACGGCGCCCAGCACAGCGGGTAAAACAGCGCTACAGGAATTCATGTGGCCCGAGCGTGTCTCCTCTTTTGCTCCCCAACCCCTGCAAACTGAGCGTACCTGCGTCCTGCCTACCTCCTGATTCTAAGTTTTTCCTCTTCAGATGTTTATTTTGCTCCATCATCTTTTTTCAGTACATTGGCTACATACCAGGCTACATGGAAATTATTTATAAAAGCCTAATTTACAACGAGCCCTGAGACCTATAATATTCCAAGCTCTGTGTCCTGCTGGTGACCCGGGCCCCTCCTTATCCCATCGGCCCCCTCCCCACAGCCACAACCCCGACTTAAACCTTTGTCGGTCGCTGGTTTTTATTTTTTATTTTATTTTTTATTTTTTTTTACCATCTTAACCATTTTTTTAAATAATTTATTTTGGTATCATTAACCTACAGTTACATGTGCAATATTATGGTGATTAAACTACCCCCTTCATCAGGTCCCCCC
>JAQQAC010019400.1:14200231-14211120 GCA_029783875.1 Phataginus tricuspis | reverse complement strand
CCCCCCCCCCCCCCCCCCCCCCCCCCCCCCCCCCGTTTAAACACCCAAATTTTGCCCCTTTAATTGTAGGTTAATTATAATAAAAAAAAAAAAATTTTAAAAAAAAAAAAAAAAAAGGTGTTGGTCTGCTTTGTTCTCTGGACATGCCTGTGGTTCTCCCGTAACTTGCATGTTCTGGATTGCAACTCTCTGCTCTTCCTGAATCAACCCATTTTTTGCTGGTAAAATAACTGTTTTATTTTGAAGGTTAACAGATTCTACAAGGAAAAAATATGAATCCGGAAGGTGGGACATTCCATACTGGACAATATGCCAGGCCCTTTGGCTCTTCAGACTGGGACCAGCAAAAGGGAAGGTCTACACAAGTTAAATATTTCTCAGAACACAGTGAATGTAGATTTGTGCATTTTACATTGTGTAAATTTCACCCATTAAAAAACTACAACTGCCAACAAAACCCTGAACCCTAGTTAATGATAAGCTTGTTGAAAGGTTGGGGTACAGCATCCCGGTTTCTGTAGCTCACTTCGAAATGCATCAAAATAGTAGGTGCGTATTGCGATGCTGTGATTTATACTACAAAATACGTATTTGGGTCTTGTTCCTGGCACAGAGCTCCTAAAACCTTTGGAATTTCCTAGGTGAGAAGAATGAGAAAGGTGGCTTGATGCCCATCTCAAACCCCTTTCAACCACAACTCCAGTTTATGTGATTGAGGTAAGTTTTGGATACGCCTGAGAATGGGAGCTGGTTGCCAGGGGAACCAACCGTGTGAGCGGAGGGTTGGAACTTCCACCCCACACCTGATCTCAGGGAAGGGCGGGGGGATGAGGTTGACTCCATCGCAGTGACCAGTCATTTACTCAAGTAATGAGTCAATGTAAGGAATGAGTCTATGTAAGGAAACCTCCATAAAAACTCAGGACGGGGTTCGGAGAGCTTCCCGGTCGGTGAACATGGAGATTTGTGGAGACGGGTGCACTCAGTGTGCACGTTCCGGGCCTTTTCCCCCCTCACTGGCCCTATGCATCTCTTTCATCCAGCTGTTCCTGAGGAACAACCTTTTATGATAAACCGGTGATCTAGTAACTGAAATGTTTCTCTGAGTTCTGTGAGCAGCCCTAGCAAATTGACTGAACCCAAGGAAGGGGTCATTGGAAGCTCCTCTCACTTAGTCAGAAACAAGGGGGACAACCTGGACTTTTGATTGGCGTCTGAAGGGGGTGGGGTGGTCTTATAGGACTGAGTTCTTAAACAATGGGATCTGATGTTATCTCCGGGGAGGTAGCTTTGGAACTGAGTTGAATTGAAGGACACCCAACTGCTGTCAGAGAATTGCATGGTGCTTGGTGGGGGGGGGGGGGGAGGAAACTACACACAGGATTGGAATTGGTGTAAGAATATCACATACCCACTAGAATGTCAATGTAACAGCCCAAGTGCTGGCAGGGATGTTGAGCAACTGGAGCTCTCCTGTGCTTGCTGGATGCAATACAAAATGGTCCAGCCACACCAGAAGGCAGTTTGTCAGTCCTTATCAGGTTAAACATACACTTATATGACCCAGCTGGGTTCTTAGCCAAAAGAAATGAAAACATGTGTCCACATCAAGATTTGGACACAAACGTTCCCAGCAGCCTTATTTGTTATACCCAAAGCCGGAAGCAACCCAAACGCCCCTCAACAGGAGAATGGTGCAGCGGGCTGTCGTACCATGGAATACTGCTCAGCTATAAGGAGGCATGAACTACCGATACTTGCAATCATGTGGACAAGCCTCACAATAATGCTGCTGACTGAAAGAAGCCATACAAAAAAAATAGAATGCTCCATCTGATTCCATTTCTGTCAAAGTCTGGAAAAGGCAGACTAACCTACGGTGACAGGTGCCTGGGGATGGAGGTCGAGTGGGGTAGGGAGGAGGAATTATAAAAGAGCACAGGAAACTTCTGGGGCAATGGATGTGTTTTCACTATCTTGACTGTGGTAATGGCTTTGTTGTGTGGGGGAGGGCATTGTGTATTCCCTCGGTCCTTGTCCCCTCCGCAACAAAGAATTGAAGGGCAGAGACACAGTAGTGAAGCGGAGTAAAAGTTTTATTCAAAGTTACTTAAAGAGGGAAAATGTGCAGGTGACCTCAGGGAGGAGAGGCACCTTGAAAGGTTTAAGTTTCATTTAAAGAGAGAAAGGGCACACTCAAAGAAAGGGGAGTGTGGGCTACCTCAGAGAGAGAGAGAGAGAGACCCGCTGAAGGATTGGGGAAAAGTTAAAGTTACGCACTTAGAAAGTGCGGGCGACCTCAGAGAGAGGAGCGCACTGAAAGATTGGGGGTTCCCCCTTTTAAGGATTTTTCAGGAATGTGACCAAGTGCTGGGGGTGCAGACTTGTTAAGTGGTCTCTGAATATTTAAAATTAACTCAAGAAATTTATTGCTCTGATTTCTCCCTGGGATACTGGCATCTTGGTCTGGGAGCATAACAAACAAGACCACCTTCCCTGCCTCCAAGGTGGGCTGAGTTATTGTCTGTTTGGTAAAGCGTAAGTTACTTTTTAACTTCCTGGGTTTTAAAATGCAATTTTAGCTTTAAGGTGGAATCTTTCCCGTCGTTTATATGCAGTTTATAGCTGGGCCTTTTAGCAGGCGAAAGTATATCTTACAAAGGCATGATCTAATTGATACATGAAGACATGGGCTGTGCTAGATACTGAGGAATATTCAAACATTCCAGGCCAAGTTGCTCCTGGCCTTTTGAGCTTTAACTGATTAACTCATTAACTCTGAGTCTTTTTCTTTTCTGGGTTTCTACTTTTAACTGGTTAACTTTTTGAGTCCCTTCTAGTGGGCTTTATAGCCTTATTCTCTTTCCATCCGGCTCATATCTATTTTCCTGCCTAACAGCTTCACAGGGGTACACATGTCAAACTTACCCAGCTGCGCACTTTCAGACACAGTTTATTGCATGTTAATGATAACCTCAATAAATCTGTAAATAAATACATGAAAAAAATTCATTGAACTGTTTACTTTAAAAGTTGAACCACGTACTTTGAGATGATGAGTTTTATTGTATGGAATTGTATGATTACATGTAAATTATAACTCAGTAAACCTGACTCGTAAAAATAAGGTGGATACAAACTTACAACGAGTAGATAAGTAAGTGCTGGAGATCTAAGGCACAGCATAATGATTATAGGCAAGGATACTGTATTATAAGCTTCAAGGTCGCTAAGAGACTACATCTTTGTTGTTCCCACCACAAAAAAGAAATGGTAATAATGTGACTGGTTAGAGGTGTTAGCTAAGTGTTAGTAAACTCTGTGGTGGTAATCATAGTGCAACATATAAATGTCAGCACCTTGTACACTTTGTTATATGCCAATTATGTCCCAACTTTAAAAATGGACGATAGATAGGCTATAAAGCAAACAAAGTGAAATATTCTACAGTGAATCTAAGGGGTGGGTTTAGGGCATTCACTGTCTAATCCTTTTGATTCTTCAGTAGGTTTGAAATGTTTTATATTAAAATGTGGGTAAAAGAGGTAAAGGAGAACTTTATCTACTCACGATTTTAACACCAAATGTGTGAGGCTTTATCCCCCTGCAACAGCAATTCTCCATCTCTCTGGACACCAACTGGATGTCCAATATCAGTTCAATTCTGACACTGCTTGGAGTCAGTGCAGACCCACAGGTTAAGCGCTCAGTCCCACAAGACTGTCCCCACTTCTGATGCTAATCACAAGTCCCAGGTTGTCACCTGCACTACTAACCAACCAGCTTTAAACCGGGGGCTTCTATGACCTCTTCCTCAGGTTTGATAATTACTATGGCGGGTCACAAAACCCAGGAAACACTTTATGTTAATCAGCTTATACTGTAAAGGATACAGATGAACAAGATGAAGAGGTACATGGGATAAGGTCTGGACGTGATTGTGTTAGGCAGGAAAATAGATATGAGCAGAGTGGAAAGAGAATAAGACCAGGAAAGTCTGCTAAAAAGACCTGGAGTTAATCAGTTAAAGCTCAGAGAGCCAGAAGCAACTTGGCCTGGAATGTTTGAATATTCCCCAGATAAAGGAGGGCACCTCAGCATAGCCCATGTCTTTATTGTGTTCATCATGCAGGCCCAGCTTATTTTTTAACTTTACCTATTTGCTGTTTGTTTTCTCCCTCGGCCCTAATCAAGTAGTTTGCAACCTAGGCAACTAATTTAGCATGTAGGCCCAGCCGTAAACAACATAGTAAAAGGCAAGAAGTTAAGACGTAAGATTCTTAATTTACTCTTTAGCAAACAGACAATAACTCAGCCCACCTTGGGGGCTGGGCAGGCGGCCTTGTTTGATCCGCTCCCAGACCAAGATGCCGGTATCCCAGGGAGAAATCAGAGCAGGAAGTTCCTTGTGTTAATTCTAAGTATTCAAAGACCATTTAACAAGTCTGCACCCCCAGCCCTCAGTCACATTCCTGCAGAATCCTTAAAAGAGAAAACCCCAACCTTTTGGGACGTTCCTCTCTCTGAGGTCTCTCACACTTTCTAAGTGCATAACCTTTTAACTTTAAACTCTTTCTTTTCAACCTTTAAGGGTGCCTCTCCTTGCTGAGGTTGCCTGGTGCACTTTTTCTCTCTTTAAGTAACTTCAAATAAAATTTTTACATTGACTCACTGCTGTGTCTCTGCCCTTCAATTCTTTCAGGGACAAGGACCAAGGAAAATACACAACGCTTCCCCAACAGGTTAAATCATTAGCCATTGGTATTAACTTAATTTCCAGCCACCCCACCCCCTTTCAGTAAATCAGTGGGCGGGGCTGAAAGTTCCATCGTCTAATCACATGGTTGGCTCCTCAGGCAACCAGCCCCCAACCCGATCGTCAGAAGTCACCTCATTAGCCAGGTGAGGTTGAAAAGGGCTTGTAATGAATAACTAAAGATGCACCTATGACCCCATCACTCCGGAAATTCCAAGGGTCTTAGAAATTCTGTGCCAAGAAATGGGTGAAGACCAAACACATATTTGTTATTATATGTCAATATCACAGTCAATATCAAGGGATGTTAACAACCAAATGTTACATGTAACTCTTGTTGGGATCCTGGTTCAAGCAAGCTAGCTCTGGGAGACAAGGGCATTTGAATATGAAGCAGGGATTCCATGCTTTAGGAATTATTGTCCTGTATTGTGGTATTTGCGGGGCTGTTCTTATTTTTTAAGGACATACAGACGTTTGTGGGATGGGATGGTGTGGGTAGAACTGTAATATTTCCAGAATATCTTGCCTGGCCTTAGTGCATCTGCACCCTCACGGGTGGAGAGAAGTTCATCTTCATATCAATGAGTAATTACCTGGGCAACGGAGGGCTTACCCGAACCTGAAAGGTGAGGGGGAGTGCTGGTCGGCTTCTGCTGGAGCAGGAGAGAGAAACCGCCCAGACTGCAGTTTGTAAGCAATAAATGGGTTTAAACTTTATTTCTCTCCTTGACTGATTTTGGTTTTAGAGGGACTTTGCCCTGGAATTTGCTCTCCCGTGACTTACATCTGGCAGTAGTCAACAGGATCTCTGAACCTGAAATCTGTCATAATGGGTGAGACTTTTGGGAGGGCTGCCCCTAGAGGTGATGGGGAGAAGTGGCGCTCACGCCTAGGGAAATGCGTCTACACTCATGTGGTCGTGGATGCGCCACCACCGCTGGTGGCCGCGCCGATCCTGGCCTGTGGCCTGAGCCAAAGGCTGCTACTGCTCCTGCTGCCGGCCGGAGCCTGGCCACTACTATGGAAAGGAGCAGAGGTCCGGGTCACTTTGATAGAGAAGCAACTGGCTGCTGTGTATCCCGCCTTGCTCGCTAGGAGCCCATCACCAGAACAGCTCCGACCAGGGTAATAACCACCTATCCCATCGCGGAGTGGGTGAGAGACTGGACCCAAAGGCCAGAGTGGTGTGGCACAGACACCTACCGTATATCATGTGACTGGCCGTTTGCCTTTGGCATCCCCAGGGAATGATGAAGCAGACACAGTGGCCCAGGTGTGCTGGCTAGAAGGAAAGCCTGCCTCTGATGTGGCCCAATGGATACATCAGCGTCTGTTGCAGGAGCGGCAAAAGACAATGTGGGCTGTAGCCTGTGGGTGGGGCTTGCCATTGACCTTTGAAGAAGTCAGCCGAGCCCGGAAGGAGCGCCCTGCACGTTGTCCAGATTGGCAAACCAGGAAGAGGGGCCAAGAGCATCTCTTTGCAGCCTATGGCCGGTTGCTGGTGACTGAGAGCGATCAAGGCACCTACTTTATTGGACATGCGTTACACAGATGGGTGCAGCAATTAAAAATAAAATGGGCATGGCCCTGGACATTTCAACACATGGACCGGGGATGGCTGGCTCTTCTGGCACCTTGGGGAAAAGGCCTGGAAGCTGGCCTCCTGTGTATTCCTGGAATAACAGCAAAGTTGCCCACAATCACGGTTATTTGCTTCTACAGTCCTTGTGTCCTGGCTGCAGCTGCCGCGTGGTGGCTGGAATGGAGGAGCTTTGGACTTAATCTGCATGGGACTTTGAACCTAGCTGAATCCTCTGGCCTGAGAATTATCACGATTGTGTTGCTGTCGTCAAGAAAAAAATGCTTAAAGAGAGGCTTGACTTTGTCTAATGTCTGGTAAAAGTTTTGTGAGCAATCTAGCATGGTTGTTAGGAATGAGTAAACAAGTGTAGAAACATGTTTTGTGCTTAGTGAGAGACTGTGCTGTAAAGTACATTTACTTAATCTGCATAGGCTGAATCCTCTGGCTTGAGGATTATCATGATTTTATTGCTGTTGCTATTGTAGGTCATTAGTTTGGTCAGAAGAGGGAACAAGTAAACTGCAAGGCGAGATTTCTGGAGGGGTGGCCTGTGGGTAAAATTGTAATATTTCCAGAATATCCTAGTTCTAGTACATCTGCATATCAACAGGCGCTCGAGGGTGGAGAGAAGTATGGCTTTAGGGTATTTGCATCATTCCTCAGGGGTGGAGAGAAGTTCATCTCCATATCAAAATGGGTAATTACCTGGGCAACTGAGAGCGTGTCTGAACCTGAGAGGTTAAAGGGAGGGGGCTGTCTTGCTTCTTCCAGACCAGAGGAGAAAGACGGCCCTGGATTGCAATGTGTAAGCAATAAACGGGTTTTAAACTTTATTTCTCCCTTTGACTGATTTGGTTTTTAGAGGTATTTTGCTCCAGGATTTCCTCTCTCTGGTCTTACAAGGGTCTTTGCAGCCTATGGCCGGTTCCTGGTGATTGAGAATGATCAAGGCACCCACTTCACTGGACATGCATTGCAAAGATGGGTGCAGCAATTGGAAATAAAGTGGAAATTATATACTGCTAAATGGACGTGGCCCTGGACATTTTGACACATGGACTGGTGGTGGCTGACTGTTCTGGCACCTTGGAGAAAAGGCCTGGAAGCTGGCCTCATGTGTATTCCTGGAGTAACAGCAGAGTGGACCCCTAAGATCATGGTTATTTTCTTCTACAGTCCTGGCTGCAACTGCTTCATGATGGATTAAATGGAAGAGCTTTGGACTTAATCTGCATAGGACTTTGAATCTAGCGGAATGCTCTGGTTTGAGGATTATCATGATTTTATTGCTGTTGCTATTATGTCATTAATCTGGTCACAATGCTCCAGTTTTCTCCCCCAGGGACCACTGCGGAAGAGGGAGGGTGAGTAGATTGTACAGCAAGGTTTCTGGAGGATTGACCTGTGGGTAAAATTGTAATATTTCCAGAATATCTCACCTGGCCTTAGTGCATCCGCACCCTCAGGGGTGGAGAGAAGTATGGCTTTAGTGCATCTGTTATCAATAGGCATTCCTCAGAGGTGGAGAGAAGTTCATCTCCATATCAATGGGTAGTTACCTGGGCAACAGAGGGCTTATCTGAGCCTGAGAGGTGAGGGGGAGTGCGGGTTGGCTTCTGCTGGAGCAAGAGAGAGAAACAGCCTGGACTGCAGTTTATAAGCAATAAGTGGGTTTTAAACTTTATTTCCCCCTTTGACTGTGTAAGTCTGGGGAGAGGAAATCCCAGGGCAAAATACCTCTAAAAACCGAAATCAGTCAAAGGGATAAATAAAGTTTAAAGTCCGTTTATTGCTCACAAACTGCACTCCCGGGCCATCTCTCTTTCCTGCTCCAGCAAAAAGGGATAGGAGGTAACTTGCTGAAAACTTCCCCAATCTGGGGAAGGAGATAGTCTCTCAGGCCATGGAGGTGCACAGATCTCCCAACACAAGGGACCCAAGGAAGACAACATCAAGACATATAATAATTAAAATGGCAAAGATCAAGAATAAAGACAGACTTTTAAAAGAAGCTAAAGAGAGAAAAAAGATCACATACAAAGGAAAACCCATCAGCCTATCATCAGATTTCTCAACAGAAACCTTACAGACCAGAAGGGAGTGGCATGATATATTTAATGCAATGAAGCAGAAGGGCCTTGAACCAAGAATACTCTACCTAGCAAGGCTATCATTTAAATTTGAAGGAGGGATTAAACAATTTTCAGATAAGCAAAAGCTGAGAGAATTTATCTCCCACAAACCACCTCTACAGTGCATTTTGGAGGGACTCCTACAGATAGAAGTATTTCTAAGGCTAAATAGATGTCACCCAAGGGATAGACAAAGAGTACAGAATATGATTCATAACACACAAAGAATGGAGGAGGAAGAAAAAGGAGGAGAAAAAAGAATCTTTAGGTTGTGTTTGTAATAGCATACAAAGTGAGTTAAATTAAACTGTTAGATAGTAATGGAATTACCCTTGAACTTCTGGTAACCACAGATCTAAAGTCTGCAATGGCAATAAGTACATACCTATCGATTATCACCCTAAATGTAAATGGTCTGAATGCACCAATCAAAAGACATAGAGTTACTGAATGGATAAAAAAACAAGACCAATCTATATACTACCTACAAGAGACTCACTTCAATCCCAAAGATATACACAGACTGAAAGGAAGGGGATGGAAAAAGATATTTCATGCAACTAATAGGGAGAAAAAAGTAGGAGTTGCAGTACTTGTATGAGAAAAAATAGACTTCAAAACAAAGAAAGTCACCAGAGACAAAGAAGGACATTACATAATAATAAAGGGGTCAGTCCAAAAAGAGGATATAACTTTTATAAACATCTATGCACCTAACACAGGATCACCTACATATGTGAAACAAATACTAACAGAATTAAAGGGGAAAATAGAATGCAATGCGTTCATTTTGGGAGACTTCAACACACCACTCACTCCAAAGGACAGATCAACCAGACAAAAAATAAATAGAGACAGAGGCACCGAACAATGTATTAGAACACATGGACCTAACAGACATCTACAGAACACTCCATCCAAAATCAACAGGATACACATTCTTCTCAAGTGCACATGGAACATATTCAAGAATAGACCATATACTAGGCCACAAAAATAGCCTAAGTAAATTAAAAAAGATTGAAATTGTACCAACCAGCTTCTCAGATCACAAAGGTATGAAACTAGAAATAAATTACTCAAAGAAAATGAAAAAGCCCACAAACACATGGAGGCTTAATAACATGCTCCTAAATAATCAATGGACCAATGAGCAAAGAAAAACAGAGATCAAGCAATATATGGAGACAAATGACAAGAATAACTCAAGACTGCAAAATCTAAAGAGGGAAATATATTGTAATACAGGCCTACCTCAGGAAAGAAGAACAATCCCAAATGAACAGTCTAAACTCACAATTAATGAAACTAGAAAAGGAAGAACAAATGAGGCCTAAAGTCAGTAGGAGGGACATAATAAAGATTAAAGCAGAAATAAGTAAAATTGAGAAGAATAAAACAATAGAAAGAATTGATGAAAGCAGGAGCTGGTTCTTCAAGAAAATAAAAAAAGAGATAAATGCCTATCCAGACTTATCAAGAAAAAAAGAGAGTCTACACACATAAACAATCAGAAATGAGAAAGGAAAAATCACTATGGACACCATAGAAATACAAAGAATTATGAGAGAATACTATGAAAAATTATATTTTAACAAACTGGATAACCTTGAAGAAATGTACAACTTTATAGAAAAATACAACCTTCCAAGGCTGACCCAAGAAGAAACAGAAAATCTGAATAGACCAATTACCAGCAAAGAAATTGAATTGGTAATAAAAAAAACTACCTAAGAAGAAAACGCCTAGACCACATGGTTTCACTGCTCAATTTTATCAAACATTTAGTGAAGAACTAATACCCATCCTCATTAAAGTTTTCCAAAATGTAGAAGAGGAGGGAATACCCCCAACCACATTCTAAGAGGCCAACATCACTCTACTACCAAAACCAGACAAAGACACCAAAAAAAAAAGAAAATTACAGACCAATATCCCTGATGAACATAGATGCAAAAATACTCAACAAAATATTAGCAAACCAAATTAAAAAAACACATTAAAAAGATCATCCATCATGGTCAAGTGGGATTCATCCCAGGGATGCAAGGATGGTACAACATTCGAAAATCCATCAACATCATCCACCACATCAACAAAAAGAAGGACAAAAACCACATCATCAGCTCCACAGATGCTGAAAAAGCATTTGACAAAATTCAACATCCATTCATGATAAAAACTCTCAACAAAATGGGTATAGAGGGCAAGTACCTCAACATCATAAAGGCCATATATGACAAACCCACAGCCAACATTATACTTAACAGCGAGAAGCTGAAAGCATTTCCTTTAAGGTCGGGAACAAGACAGGGATGCCCACTCTCCCCACTTTTATTCAACATAGTACTGGAGGTCCTACCCATGGGAATCAGACAACACAAAGAAATAAAAGGCACCCAGATTTGTAAGGAAG
>JAQQAC010019400.1:14097553-14199731 GCA_029783875.1 Phataginus tricuspis | reverse complement strand
TAGGACCTCCAGTACTATGTTGAATAAAAGTGGGGAGAGTGGGCATCCTTGTCTTTTTCCCGTTCTTAAAGGAAATGCTTTCAGCTTCTCACTGTTAAGTATAATGTTGGCTGTGGGTATGTCATATATGGCCTTTATTATGTTGAGGTACTTGCTGTCTACACTCATTTTGTTGAGAGTTTTTATCATGAATGGATGTTGAATTTTGTCGAATGCTTTTTCAGCATCTATGGAGATAATCATGTGGTTTTTGTCCTTTTTGTTGAGGTGGTGGATGATGTTGATGGATTTTCGAATGTTGTACCATCCTTGCATCTCTGGGATGAATCCCACTTGATCATGGTGTATGATCCTCTTGATGTATTTTTGAATTTGGTTTGCTAATATTTTGTTGAGTATTTTTGCATCTACGTTCATCAGGGGTATTGGTCTGTAAGTTTATTTTATTGTAGTGTCTTTGCCTGGTTTTGGTATTAGAATGATGCTGGCGTCGTAGAATGAGTTTGAGGAAAAAGGGATTCCATCTTACGGTTAAGAGTCCATTTTGAAAAATTAGGGAGTTAAGAGGTAGGATTCCTATATAATTTATGGTAATCAGCCAATAACCAACCCTATCTGAAGGCGGGGCGAATAGTCCTAAATGATGTGCCCCCACTGCTTGCGGGAAACCTCTGTCTTGGAGAAGAACAGGAGCATGAAATTCCTTGTGTTGAGCGCATCTTATAAAATATCTAGAGGACTGATTATCGATAATGACATAATGTCTCTCACTGGAAACAGACATCATCAGACCACATGTCAAGCCTACGACCCCCTCACCTGGCCCTTTCCCACATTCTTGAAATCCTTAAAAGACACAGATCCGAAGCCTTCAAGGATGCCAACGATGCAGGACCACACGGGGAAGCACCAGATCTGGTCAAGAGGCAGAAGCGAGTTCCCATCGCCCTGGTGGCCCTGACGACTGCAGCTGTATGTTCATGCTCTTTAGTAACGTGCTCGAAGGTCTCTGTTCTCTGCCTTTGGGAAGTTCTCGGAACATAATCTCACTCCACGCGGTGCTCTGCAGCTCCCCCAAATCCTGGGGGTGACGGGGGCTTAGTTCCCATGCCCTGCAGATTAAAGTGGACACTGGATGCCAGGTGACCCCGGCTTCAGGAGATGACAAGGGATCTGCCCTATGCTGAGGAGTTCAGTGAGCTTCCCTCCCCTCCCTCTGCTCTTCCTTGTTCTCTGCTGTCTGCACGGCTGTTGCCATTCACTTCTACTATTGCTTTAATGAATTCCTTCCTTATCTACGCTATTCCGACCTGTTCCAGAATTCTTTCTTGATCAGCGTCAAGAAGCCTCCCCCATCCAGGTTGAGGTCTCACCTGGTGCACAAGGGGAGGCCTCCCCGGACACAGCTGCCTGACCTCTCTATGCCCTGAGCGATAGCTCTCAAGTCTTCATGAGTGCCTGGGCTATTTGGAAGCCTCAGAGGTGCTGAGCGGTGACAACCACCACCGTCCCCCCCACATGGTTCCAAGTTGACACTGTCCCTCTGTGGGGAAAATTGTAGCATTTCCAGAGTATCTCGCTTCGCTTTAGTGCATTTGCATATCCTCAGGGGTGGAGAGAAGTTCATCTCCATGTCAATCGGTAATTACCTGGGCATCCGAGGGCGTGTCTGAACCTGAGAGTTAAAGGGAGAGGCTGGCTTGCTTGCTGGTTCGTTTCCTCTGGAGCCGAGGAGAAAGACAGCCCTGGACTGCAGTTTGTAAGCAATAAATTTACAATCACCGGCAACCGGCCATAGGCCGCAAAGGGTTTTAAACTTTATTTCTCCCTTTGACTGATATCAGCTTTTAGAGGTATTTTGCGCCAGGATTTCCTTTCCCCGGACTTACATCTGGCGCAGTTGGTAGGATTCCTCTGAACCCGAAATCTGTCATAATGGGTGCCACCTTTGGGAGGGCCACCCCTAGAAATGATGGGGAGAATGGCGCTCTCGCCGAGGGACGTGTGTTTACACTCGTGTGGTCGTGGAGGCACCACCGCCACTGCTGCTGGCCACGCCGACCCGGCCCGTGGCCCGAGCCCAAGGCTACTGGTCCTGCCACTGCTGCTGCTCCTGCTGCCGGCCGGAGCCTGGTCACAACTATGGAAAGGAGCAGAGGTCCGGGTCACCTTGACAGAGAAGCAACGGGCTGTTGTGTGCCCCGCCTTGCAGGCTACGGACCCCATCGCCAGAACAGCTCCGACCAGGGTAATAAGCACCTATCCTATCGCAGAGTGGGTGCAAAACTGGACCCAAAGGCCACAGAGTGGTGTGGCACAGACACCTACCGTATGTCATGTGACTGGCCACGTGCCTCTGGCATCCCCAGGGAATGATGAAGCAGACACACTGGCCCAGGTGCGCTGGCTAGAAGGAAAGCCTGCCTCTGATGTGGCCCAATGGCTACATCAGCGTCTGTTGCAGGAGCGGCAAAAGACAATGTGGGCTGTAGCCTGTCGGTGGGGCTTGTCATTGACCTTTGAAGAAGTCAGTCGAGCCCAGAAGAAGCACCCTGCACGTTGTGCAGATCAGCAAACCAGCAAGAGGGGCCAAGAGCATCTCTTTGCAGCCTATGGCCGGTTGCCGGTGATTGAGAGCTATCAAGGCACCCGCTTTATTGGACATGTGTTGCACAGATGGGTGCAGCAGTTGGGAGTAAAATGGATGTGGCCCTGGACGTTTCAACACATGGACCGGGGATGGCTGGCTCTTCTGGCACCTTGGGGAAAAGGCCTGGAAGCTGGCCTCCTGTGTATTCCTGGAATAACAACAAAGTTGCCCACAATCACGGTTATTTACTTCTACAGTCCTTGTGTCCTGGCTGCAGCTGCCGCGTGGTGGCGGAATGGAGGAGCTTTGGACTTAATCTGCATGGGACTTTGAACCTAGCTGAATCCTCTGGCCTGAGAATTATCACGATTGTGTTGCTGTCATCAAGAAAAAAATGCTTAAAGGGAGGCTTGACTTTGTCTAATGTTTGGTAAAAGTTTTGTGAGCAATCTAGCATGGTTGGTAGGAGTTAGTAAACAAGTGTAGAAACATGTTTTGTGCATAGTGAGAGATTGTGCTGTAAAGTACATCTACTTAATCTGCATACGCTGAATCCTCTGGTTTGAGGATTATCATGATTTTATTCCTGTTGCTTTTGTATGTCATTAGTTTGGTTGGAAGAGGGGGAACAAGTAAATTGTAAGGCGAGATTTCTGGAGGGGTGGCCTGTGGGTAAAATTGTGACATTTCCAGAGTATCCCGCGTGGCTTTAGTGCATTTGCATATCCTCAGGGGTGGAGAGAAGTTCATCTCCATGTCAGTGGGTATTTACTTGGGCAACCGAGGGCGTGTCTGAACCTGAGAGTTTAAAGGGAGGGGCTGGCTTGCTGGTTTGCTTCTTCTGGAGCAGAGGAGAGAGACGGCCCTGGACTGCAGTGTGTAAGCAATAAATGGGTTTTAAAGTTTATTTCTCCCTTTGACTGATTTTGGTTTTTAGAGGTATTTTGCCCCGGGATTTCCTTTCCCCAGACCCACATCCTCCCTTTCTCTTAGCCATAATTTGGACTCAGGAGCCTGGGCCTCGGGGCGCTGTCCCTGCCTCACAGCCTCCTTCTCTTCTCACCACCTAAGAAGGGCTGAAGAACCGTCCTCCGGTGGAATCCAGGTCCGAGTTCCTAGAACCTGTTATTCTAAAACTTGTATCCATTGGATTAGTGGATAGAGGTTATTGTGTTAGAGGCTCTAAGAAGGCCTAACTCACTCCATTTTGAAACAAGCTACAAAGTTAAACCTCTCCCTCTGTGCGGCCCTCTAACCAGAACTTCTGAGTTTCTGGAATTTTGCTTGGAGCCCCCTTGAAAGCACAGGTAAGAACATTCCATTCTCCAGGCAAGATAATGACCCTCTGACTCCTCCCAAATCCCTCACCCTCTAAAACTGCATTTACAAGCCCCAAGCACAACCCCTTGAGGAGCACATTCCTCTTTCCTGTCGGCACCCTTGTATACAAGCTATCTCTAATAAACTCCACCTGATTTTCTCTCGAGTTCAGTGTTCATTTCTCTAACATTGGAAATCAAGAACCTGCTCTCTGGGGGTCTGATAACAACAGTGAGATCACATGGAGCATCAATGTTCTTGAAAGATTTTTTTACACATATTTTCCGAGAGGAGAGGGCATGCCAACCCATGCAGGGCCACACGGGAAAGCACCAGGTTTGGTCAAGAGGCAGAAGCAGGTGTGGTGCAGGGCTGGGAGGTGGAGGGAGCCTAAGCCAGACCCTTTATGAGGGTTTCTGCTAGGAAGGCAGGGCGTGCAGTTTAGAATCAGCTAATATGTAGAGGGCTCTGGGATATAGGAGTGGTCTCTAGTTTCCTAGTGCCTGGTGTTGGGTGGTTTAGGGCTGGGGAAATGGTGACTTGGTGTGTGTTAGTTACATAGCATGGGGACTGGGGTTACGGGCTTGGATGTGGCTGGTTTGTATCTGGAAGGTGTGCCAGTGGCGAAGTTGTTATTCTCTTTAGCAATTAGCCCTGGGAAGGGCATTGTCTCTCTAGATCTGTAAGGTCCCCAAAATGTCAAAACATCATAAGATACAGAAAAAAAATTTAATGATCAACATACCTGTGAATGGGTTGCCTCATGTGGCAAAAGAGACTTTGCATATATGATTAAGTTAGGGATCTCGAGATGGAGAGATGATCCTGGATTCTCCAGACAGGCCCTACACATAATCACACGGGTCCTTATAAAAGGGATTCAGAGGGAGATTTGACACACACGGCGCAGGAGGAAGCCTTGCGAAGGCGGAATAATGGGGCCCCAAGTCAAGGAATGTGCTCAGCCTCAAGAGCCGGAAGAGGGAAGGAAGGGATTCTTTCTGGAGCCTCCAGCACAAACCAACCCACCTTGATTTAATGCCAAAAGACTCACCTGGCCTCTGGAACTCCAAGACAATAGATAGATGTGTGTTGTTTTAAGTCACTTGGTTTGTGGTAATTTGCTGCAGCCGCCGTAGGAAATTAATATATATATATATTCAGTGTATTTCAGGGGTGGATGAGAAACAGGGCCACCAGCTATGGGGACATGTTTGGGATGGGGCAGACCCAGGTTATTTATGATGCTCCTGGGGCCTGTGGCATCGGGGCCCTGCCTCTCACCTACTGCCCCTCCGAGACTCTGCTCTGAGTCCCTTGCTGGGTAGTCACTGGCATAATGGGTGGCAGGGCATCTGGGACCTGTATCCCCATCCTCAGACCCGGGGAAGGACCTCCTGAGACAACACCAGGTCGCCCTCCACACACTGGTGGTTCACAGAGGGTGAGGTACAGGGATTTATTTTTCCATCAGACTAGGAAAAAGGAGTGCAAGTTACATTCCTAGACATCACACCTTATCTTCATTTTCATGAAAATCCAGGCTCAAAATGGAAAACCTGACACTGACAAAGAAAGTACAGCACAGTCTTTACGGAGAGTCCCCAGACGGTGAGATATGTGCCCTCTTGTGCTCTGCGTTTTCAGTTCTGGGAATCTCCCAGGCACCTTTGTTGAGCGTGATCCCAAGGCAGGACGGCCAAGGATGTTCATCGCAGCGCCGTTTATCACAGCAAGACAATGGGAAACGATCCCTAGGTGATGGGGACTGAAGAGTGGAAAAGGAAAAGAAAACACTTAGAGACGACATTTATAGATTAAGTAAATAGATTTCTCAAATGAATGTCCTTTCTCACAATAAACATGTTTTGTGCCTTTAAAAAAAAAAAAGGGAAATGACCTTGATGTCATCAGTGAGGGAGTAATTCAGTCGGCCAGGACTCGGCCCTTCTATGAAATGGGATTCCGCAGGTTAAAATCACGAGACGGTACTAGCAACAGAATAAACAGAGGCACATGAAATGATACAAGCAAGTTGCAAAGCCATCTGTACAGTATGACTGGGAATGTTTCGGTGAGAAAAAAGTCTACAAAAGTGTGTATTTATAAAGGTTCAGAGGTGTGGGGAACATCAGAGGGAAAAAACTGTGAAGAGACACATTCAACAGACAAGAGCGGGTCCCCTAGGAAGGGCAGGGAGCTGTCACAGCACTTTCTCCCTGAAGTTGAAGGGACAAGATTAACCCAAGGGTTCCCCCACCAAGAAGTAACCAAGAGGAACATTCTGACACATTTATTTCCAGGCTTTACCTTTGTAAAATTATGTTGTTAGCATCCCATTTTGTCTCCCAATGTCATATATACATATAATTTACACACACACTGTGATATCATGAGTTATAAGTAATACATATTTGGCCACTCAAATGACCAAATATGTTATTTCCCAGATATTTTTGGTCTTCATCCACAGTTCCTGAAAACACTGCGGTCTTAAAGGTGGACGGGGTGTTTTGTCATGTTAATGAGAGACTTTTGGACCCAGGGGTGGGGACTGGAGGTTCTATCAGCCAATGGGCAATAACTTAGTCAGTTATGACTATGCAATGAAGCCCTCACAAACCCCCTGGGAAGAGCTCACTTTCTCTCTCTGCTCTCCTTTACCTGCTCTGCCCTGTTGGGTCCTGCTTCTTGGTCGGGGAGAGCCTCTATGCTTGGGGGACCAGACCGCCTCCACGTGCCACCGAGCCAGGCCCCAAGCTCCACGAGGATAGAAGCCCCTTTACTTAGGACCTCACCCTGTGTCTCTCTTCATCTGGCTGTTAACTTGTATCCTTTATTGAACTGGTAAATGTGTTTTCCTGAGTTCTGTGAGCCGCTCTAGCAAATTAATCGAACCTAAAGGAGAGGTCATGGGTGCCTCCAGTCTGTATCCGGTTGTTCAGAAGCACAGGGAACTGCCTGGGGCTGGCGACCAGTTTCTGGAGTGGGGAGCGGAGGGCAGTCTTGAAGGATGGAGCCCTAACCCAGGAATCTGGCGCTGTCTCCGGGCAGACAGCATCAGAATTGAGTTCTTAGACACCCTGCTGGTGTTTGAGAATTGCTTGGTGTCAGTACGTATGGGAAGAGCCCCTCCCACATATTTACACACATTAGAATCGGGTCCGGGTATCCGAATGGAGTTACACGACTGTGACTGCTGTGTATATTATTGTTGTTATTATACAACTAGGTGGAAAAAAATACACCATCTCATTTGGTGTCAGAGATGTTACACTAAAATCCCCTCTATGTTATGTGTGTATACATAAAAAATTCTATGTGTGTATGTTCTGTGTGTATATATGCACACACATACATGCATAGAAAGGATGGTATCACATATGTCATTTCACATCTCTCTGCTTTACACATGATTTTGAACATGAGTAAGCATTGGCCATGGTGCTTAAGCTCTTCATAAACAAAACTTTTAATGCCTAACATTCTAGGCATGGAACGTAATTTACTTCCCAATTCCCAATGCCCAACTGTTGGACGTTTGGTTCATTTCCAGGTTTTCCCTGGGATAATTCTGCGAATGCCTAGCACGGTGCATTTTGGATTCGTTCCACCCATTTCCAGCCGGAATCCCTGGCTGGTCAGAGGAAGTAAATACTACTTTCTAAAAATGATTTTCTTTCTTTGCGCTTAAAAAAAATCGCATCTAGAATGGAATGGGTCCCCTTTTTAGTAGTGAGTTTAATATCCCCAGAGGGAGTCACACCCAAACCAGGCAAATACTCAAGTGCATTCTTACAGTGGTGTTTCAGGACTGAGCAGGGGTACTGGATTCCTTTAAGGTTCTATGATTTTAGAAAGTATATCCCCAAACCTACCCAGCTTGATATAAGTTCTGCTAGTTCTTCTTATGATAATAAGTTGTTAAATATTAACAGTCATCATTCACAGGGTGAATTGCTGTGAACCAGGAACCAACATACATGTATTAATAATGTGATTTCACTTAAATTTTACCATAATTCCCTAAGGTATTGAGCTTCCTTTTTTCAAGTGAGAAACTGAGGCTTAAAGAGAATGTCAAGTTGGGGGGGGACCTGATGAAGGGGGTAGTTTAATAACCATAATATTGCACATATAATTGTAGATTAATGATAGCAAAATAAATTATAAAAAAAATCGCATCTATGTGTGGATTAATATTTGGGAAACTGGAGATGGCTAGCGATGAAAAGAAAAACCATTGGTGCGCTCTTATTTGCTTCCGTTTCTTGTGAGTACATCATATGGCACTTCTGCATCCTGGTTATTTTTACCTAATGTCTCATGAGAATGTTTTTTTCGATTTCATTTTAAATGGCTGCAGATATTCCATAATATTTCTGTTCCATAATTGACAGAGCCTGTCTTCTAAAGCTCATTATTATAAAGTTTATTATTACAGATATTTGTTATATCCAATTTTTAAAAAATCTTACAAACCATGCAGTAGGAAAAATCTTTGTGCATAAAGTTTCGGGCAGATCGATCTTGTGTTATTTCCTCAGAGTAGGGTCCCAGACATTGAGTTTACTGGGAAAGAGTTTCAAGTCAGTTTCTAGAATGGTTAAAACAATTTCCACACATATACAGCAAGCACGGCATGGCGAGTTTGTCCCACTGGATCCTTGCTATCACTGAATGTTATCCTTAGAGCTTTGCTAATGGGGAGGTGAAAAGTTGAATCTCGTTTTCATTTCATTATTAATTAAATATTTATTGAACACCAGTCACATGGCTGGCACTGTTCTAGGCCCTGGGGGTGCCGCAATGAACAAAGTCAATACGAACTCCTGCCATTGGGAGTTTTCTGGTTCTGGAAAGCTCATGTTCTCGTTGCTGTACGGACGGGAGACAGAAAACGGGTACGTAACTGATGAGGTCATTGCAGAGAGCGGTACATTTTAGTAGGAGTTACGCATGAGGATAAATGCTTTCCCACACGTTTGTCATCCTCTGCATTCTATATTGCGACTTTTGTGTTTATGTCCTTTGTCCATTTTTTATCGGCACAGACATTTGCTTTTCTATTTCTTTACCCACTACTCTCTTTATATAGGCAATCTCACCTGGTAGGTGTTATCTTCACTTCAGATGTACAAGTTGAGGCTCAGAGAGGTGAAGTAACTTGCCCCAAAACACACAGCCTTGGTGGCATAGGTGAGATTCAAACACAGACAACCCAGGCTCTTAAACCACCAGGCAATTCTATTCCTAAAAAGCCTAAGGCACTAATTTGTTACCTTCTTTAGTAATTTGCTTCCCTGGCAATAACACTTTTTAAAGCCTTTATTGGACTCCAGTGTCCATCAGACGTGGACCACTTGGAGAATTCATTTTAAGTTTACACACCAATTATCCAGCATGCAGATTAAAAAAAAAAAAAAAGTCCCAGCCCTGTGCCCCACAGCTGCCAGCACCCCACTGCCAACAAAATCATGCCCATGACTTTTAAGATCTGATATTCATACTTCAACAGTCAGCTCTGCATTCCGAAAAGGCATACTTCGGAGACGGCTCTATCAGACCAGTGGAGCATTGTCAGCGTGCACGCTCGCCTCTCTTTCCCTTTTACGCAAACGGTGTAGGGAAACCCACAGCTTTTTATTCTCTGCATTCAGAGTCAGACACTTGGTCTCTTAAATTAACAGCAGATGTGCAAACACACAAGCACAAAGCCAGGAGGTGACCTGGGGATGACTGGCTGGATGTATAAAGGGCAGTGAGGTCACGGAAACAAAGCGGAGTGATTCCCCGCGGCTGGCAGGAATGTCTCTGGGGGTGGGGTGGGGTGGGGAACATTTCAGCCACAGCGTATTGGCCAGTGCACCTCTAGGACTCTCACACAAGCCCACGTGAGGGTCATCTGACCCCCTAGATATGGGTAGGAAAATTTTTGTCTGTAAAGGACCTGGTAAATACATTAGCCTTATTATGATCTGTCACAACTACTCAACTCCACTGTTGTGGTGCAAAGAAAGGCCTAGACAATACATAAACAAATGAGAATGACTGTGTTCCAATAAAACTTTATTTATATATAAAAAAAAAAAAGGCAATGGGCCAGATTTGGCCAGGGGGCTGTAACTTGCCATCCCCTGTTCTAGGAGAATGTACCTTTGTTTGACTTACTATTTATTAGTGATTCAGGGTCCCCACTCTGTAGAGTTAGATGTTATCTTGTTTTAAATCAAACATCCAAATGATTGTTCTTCAAGTAGAAAGACAATCCCAAATGCCATTGCCCTGAAGTTTTTGAAACTAATCCATCATCTCATTCTGGAATTCTCTTTCCCTGACTGTGCATATATTCATCAGTCTCTCAAAGTTTCCCATGAACAAGTCCGGCATTCTTCTGATTTTCTTTAATGTGTTTAACATAGATATTTGACACATATTTGCAACATATTTGTATGGACTCTGTTTTTATCCGTTTTTTGAAAATTATACTTTGACAATACCATCTGAAGTAATGCTTCAATGCGTAAAAGAAAATCTGTAAGATTACAAAATAAACCAACTAAAAGACAATTATAAAAATATTCAAAGACGCATTTTTGATATAAGATATATGCTTCTTTATTAACGTTTGAAACAACTAGAACCCACAGCAGGTCTAGTAACTACTGTAATTTCAAAGTGGTGAGGAGGGCAAACAATATCTCAGGTGCCCAAGTGTCTGCAACATCCGTGATGTCATTTGGAAATACCTGTGATTTCTATCGCTGAGCTAATACACCCTAGAATAAACGAGGTCCCGGGGATTGCTAATGCTATGGTGGCTTGTTATTTACATTCACAATTGTATGAGTTACCCACTGCTGTGTAACAAACCACTGCAAAACTTGGTGGCCTAAAACAACAACAAGTATTTGTTTTGTCCTTGGATCTGCGATTTAGGTGGGGTTCAGTGGAGATAGCTCATCTGTGATCCTTGGGGCAACAGGTGAGACAGCTGGGAGCTGGGGGACCCACTTTCAAGCTGACTCACATGGCTAGCACGTTAGTGCTGGCTGTTGGCTAGATGCTCAGCTGGGGCTGCGGGGTTGGGGGCCTCCAGTCCTCTCCATGTGGGCTTCCCCACAGATTCCTGGGCTTCCTCAAAGCCTCACGGAGCCTGAATTTCAAAAGAGTATGTCACAAGGGAGCAAGAAAGAAGTGCATGGCATGTTTACTGCCTAGCCTCAGAATTCACATAGCATCACTGCCATTGAACCCTAGTAGTGTTCTGAGGTAGTGACCCAGGTTTAAACCATAGAGACATAGAATCTACCTTCCAGTGGAGAAGCAGCAAGGTCTAGAAGAGCTTGTGGAATGGGAGATGCTGTTGAGGCCATCTTTGGAAAATACAATCTGTCGCACAAATGGCACAAAATGTTAGATTTCAGTTGGAAGTTAGGAAAAGAAGGATGTGATTTTTTTTTTCTTATCCAAGTTCCTAGACCCCATGAGTTATGTCTACAAAGGTTCTGTGGGTCCCTGGACCCCAAACTAAGAATGCTTGGATGAGAGTTAGGTGAGTCCAGGTATGAAGTTTCATGAGTTCTTATCTTGTAAACAACAGTCCTAGAGGATGTCATTCATTTGTTCAACAAATGTTTATCGAGCCACCAGCTACTGAGAATACAGCTACAATCAAAACCAGCGCAGCCCTTGCCTGCCTTACACACCCCATGCCGGAGAGGAGGGAGATGTTTACAATCACACTATGTCATGTAATATAGTTACAAATCAAGACAAGATGCTTTGAAAGAAAGGAGCCAGCTTCAGCGAGAGCCCACGACGTAGGAAATAACCTAGACTGTGGGACCAAGAACAGCTGAGCTGGGGTCTGGGTATCCTACCTTGCTCCAAACCTCCCGTGGCTCCCTGCTGCTCAGAGGATAGAGTCCAAGGAACTGTGCCTGGCATTCAAGATCTTTCATGAATGGAGCCTAACTTAAAATGCAGAGATTTAATATTGTACCCACAAGTTTGTAATCTCCTTCTTTGGTCACAGAATTCTAATTGTATATGAGGCAGAAATATGTCCACCTAAAAGACTACGTTACCCAGCCTCCCTTGCAAATGGCGATCAATGAAATATAAGTGGAAGTTGTAGGCAACATCCGTAAGAGGGACAGCTGGTATGTGCCCTTTTGCCCTACTCTCTCTCAATATCACCACTTCCTTCTTCCTGCCTGGAATACAGACATGAAGGCTGAAGCTGCAGCAGCTATCTTGGACCATGAGGCAACCTTGATGATGGAAGCCACATGCAAAGATGGTGGAGCACAATGTTAGAAGAAACTGGTCCTGATGTCACTGTGGACTCCCTGTATCATCCTCAGACTGCTGCCTTCCACATTTGTTTACTATGACTGACAGATAAATGCCCATTTTGTTTAAGCCTCTGTTTTTTCTGGGCTACTAGGAGCTGCTACACAATTCCTAACTACACCTCTTCTCACTGTTCATTTCCTCTCTGACCCCCCAAAATGTACACACTCATACCTGCATCTTGTACTCCAGATGCCCCAAATTGCTCATGTCTTCTCACACCTCCTTGCCTTTGTACTTGTTGAGTGTTCCCCCTGGGAAGCCCTCCCATCTACCCTCTTCTGGCAGAAGGAGTTCTGAAAGCCCAGCTCAAATGTCATCCTCTGTTTCTCGCGTAAAGGCTTGAAGTTGAGAAGGCCACAATTTTTTTGATATCATTTTGGGTTAGAGCACAAATAGCTACATCATATTATTACAGTACATGGGACATATTATGTATAATCGTGCATTACTGATTTAGTTTTGATATTTTTTATAGTTAAAAATCTCTGTGCTACCAAATGCACCATAATCTAAAGTAAGGTCAGCTAAATAAGCTAATTTATGCATTTCTCACTTATCTGATGAAACTCTAAATCGAAAAAAACTATTTATTAACATATTAATTATTCTTCAAACAATACTGAAGGCCGCTTAATCACCATGCTGTGTGAAATCATGTTTTAATTTATAATTTTTTATAATATATATTGGTTCAAACCTCTATTTGCATCCTCAGCATTACCTAAGTTTTTAATTAACAATTAAAAATATAGGGAGACACAGTATTACATTTTCTTCTTTAAAAAGTTCTGTAGATCTGCCTGTACACATAGTGCCTATAGTTAACAATATGATATTGTATACTTAAGAATTTAAGATCTAAAAGTGTTGAGATCGAAGAGATTTAAGAGTGTAGATCTTATATTAAGTGTTCTTGCCACCAAAAAATCAAAACAAGTAAAAAAAAAAACACCACAAGGGGACTAACACAAACATATACATATGTCCAAACTCACCAAATTGTATACATCATGTGCAGTTTTTTGATGCCAATTATATTTTTAAAAGTTGGAAAAAATTAAATGAGTTTCTTATAACCAGTATATATTTTTTAATTCCAATGATACAGACCTCACATTTCAGGCCCACCCCTAATTTTGCTACTATAAGTTTGTTTTAGACCCTTGCATACCTTTTCTGAGCATATATATGTGTGTGTGCCTCAAAAAGCAGCTTTGGCTTGTTGCTTTCTATTAGTTCTTTTATAAACAGTATCACACTGTACTTACCGCTCTGTAACTTGCTTTTTCAATCAACAATACATCTTAGAGGTCTTTCTCTGTCAGTCCATGGCTCTTTCTCATTTTTAACGTTGTATAATATTTCATAGGGTGCATGCACCTGTGTTTATTAACCCACTCCCTACTGGTAAACATTGAGGTAGCTTCCAATTTTTGTGGCTTTTACATAAATGATGCTCAAAGACAAAGAAATAAATGCAGACAGAGAGTGCCTGATTAGTGGAGAATTTGCTTCAGATTCTGTAGCAAGATCTTCACGCATGTCTCTCCCATGCTAGAGAAAAACCAGTGGACAGATCTGGGTTTGGTGGCACAACCCTTGGGCACACTGCCTTCAGGCCTGAGTTCAAGTCCTAGCACTGCCACTTCCTGTGCTTGTGGCCTGGGGCAAGGCCTCTCCGCTATAAACCTCTCCGCTATAAAACAGACCGATAATAACATCCACCTCGAGCATTGTTATGACAACAATATGATGCCTGGTGAGTGTTCAGTGTGGTACGCTTTGAATGGTGAACCCTCAAAAAAGTATCTACTTATCAAGTTAACATACTCCCACCCTCCGATCCAGCAATCCTCCCACTCCTAGGAATTTATTTGAGAGTCATGAAAACTTAAATCCCCATCGAGACCTGCACACAGGCATTCACTGCAACTTGATTCATAATCACCCCGAAGTGGAAAAGACCCAACAGCAGGTAGATGAACAAACTGGGAACCATCAATACAATGGAATATACCTCAGCATTAAAAAGGAACAAACTCTTGATACATTCAACAATATAGGTGCACCTCAAAGTCATTATTCTGTGCTGATGGAGGCAAACAGTAAAGATACAAAGGGCAGTGCATGAGCCCATTCACACGAAGTTCTATAATAGGCAAAATGAATCAATCATGAAAGAAAGCAGATTGATGGCTGCCTGGGAGTGTGGGTTTGGATAGGAAGAAGAGGTACAAGGGAATTTTGTGGAAACAAAAGTGTTCTATGTCTTCATCAGGGTGGTACTTACCCAGGGGTATGCACTTGTCAAAACCTGTGCACGTGACAGTATGTAAGTCATACCTCAATTAAAAGTGAAGTAAAACATTGTTATTAATATTGCCATCCTTGCTGCTGCTTCTTTAAGTCCACGCCAACTGACCTGCCAGGATGGAGGCCTGTTTGTTTTGGGAACGAATAAATGAGTGAGTGAGTGAATGAGGTCTGAGGCAGCATTGTGGGCTCTCGGAATTTCTCTCCCAAGCCTCTCCCACCCCTGTGGCCCTTTGGTTTTATAGAGGAGGAGGCTGTGTGGCCCGCAGCCCTGGCCTCCTTGGTCAAGGGCTCCTACCCACCAGTAGACACTCATCTCCTTGACTGTGCAGGCAGGGCCTCCAGCAAGCCCACCCCGGCTACCTGCTCGGGCCCCTCTGCCTGGCCTCACTACTCTAATCACTAGACCCACGATTCCTGAGTGCTTTCTGTGCACAGGCATGGGGTAGGGTAGTTGGAGGGTGAGCTGGAAGCAAGATAGGAAAGGATCCTGCCCTCCTTAAACAAATGGGTATCCTAATGTCAAGTAGAGCTAAATGCAGTGAGGAAAAACAAAAATGGGCAAAGGGCCTGGGGAAGGCAAGAGTTGGGGCCACAGCTTTGGTGGCCTGGGAAAGCCAGACGTAGGCAGAGGCCTGACTGAAGCAAGGAGGTCAGCCAGGTGGAGATCTGGGGAAAGGACACTGCCTAGAGGAAAACAGCCAGTGCAAAGGCCCTGGGACAGTTTCTTACTTATGCAGCACCTTCAAGGCCTGTATGGATAGAAAGAGATGAGAAAGGGGGACAGAGCCAGAGATGAGCACAGGGAAATATTCGGGGTCAGATCACTTAGAACCATGAAACAGACTGGCTTTTCCTCTGAGTGAGATGAGAGCCATGGGAAGGTTGGGAGCTGAAGTGAACAGACTT
The DNA here is from genome assembly GCA_029783875.1 of Phataginus tricuspis. Classification (NCBI taxonomy): domain Eukaryota; kingdom Metazoa; phylum Chordata; class Mammalia; order Pholidota; family Manidae; genus Phataginus; species Phataginus tricuspis. The sequence continues at coordinate 14,184,238 of JAQQAC010019400.1, read as the reverse complement.
CCCCGGCTGCCATGGCAAGGCGAGACTCTGTGTGTGTGGCAGGAGGGACAAATTAGGGAGACCACCGAGGAGGCTACTGCACCAGTCCGAGCAAACAGTGATGGTGGGACCAGAAATGGTGAGAGGTGGTCGAGCTCTGGGAATATTTTGAAAGCAGAGCCAGCTACCAGATCAGATGTGGGAGTGAGAAAAAGAGAGGAGTCAGCAATGACTGTGAGGTTTTGGGCCTGAGCCACTGAGCTGGGGAGGCAGTGGGAGGGGTAGGTGGAAGTTTCCTAAATGTCCCAAGCTATTCACACCTCCAGGTCTTTGTGTGCTCCATCCCCCTGGCCTGGAATACCCTCCCTTCTCCACCTTCCACCCCCAGCCTCAGCCTCGCCCCTGCTGCCATCACAGCTGAGCCCAAATGTCACCATCTCTGGAAGCTTCTCTTTAAGTGACCCTGGCTCAGCAGGAAGTGGGTGACGCTTCAGTGACTGGCGGGGTGGCCATGCCAGAATTCAGGGTGCTTTAAGCCAACAGCAAATGCATCAACAGGAAATGACCTCAAATTCTTTGGTCATACAACAAGTATGTATCGGGCCAGGAGCTCTAGAAGGCACTGGGATGAGAGCAGGCCACAGGAAGGATCCCTCTCCTCGTGGCTCTACTGGGAGAGACCATAACCAAAGCAACGAAGTGAGCGAGCTAGTGTGTCACATGGTGATGGAGAAAAAAAGGAAAAGGATTCCAGATGTGAGATGGGTGGGCGCATGGAGTTGTTAAAAAAGGTGACCAGAAAGGGCTTCACTGAGGAGGTGACATTTGAGCATCAAGTAGATCTAGAGGAGGTCACAAAGGAGCCATGTGGATATCCAGGAAGTAGGAACAGCAAGTGCAAAGGCCCTGAGGCAGGACTGTGCTTAGAATATGGGTGGGGCTTGGAGGCCAGTTTAGCCAGAGTCCATGAATAGTGGTAGAAGAGGGTGGGAGCTGAGGCTCAGGAAGGTAATGGAGGGGGAGGGCAAATCTTGCACGGCCTTGGGCGTCAATGTGAGGGCTTTGCTTTTATTCTAGGAAAGAAATGGGAGCTAGGGATGGGTCCTGAGCAGAGGGGGGAATGGGATCTGATCCAAGTTTCAATAGGATCACTGTAATGACAGCAAAAATGATTGATGGTTGTGTAGCACTTTCCACCAAACCAGGTAACGTGCCAAGTTCTTTATGCAAATGATGTCAGCAGTTGCATCATCTGTCCTTCTGTCCAGTTGTCTGAGCACGCTGGTAAGCACCTGTTTTTATTTACACACAGCAGTCCAACTCCTTTGGGGTTCCCGGACCCGATTCCAATGCGTGTATGTGTGGAAGGGGGTCTTCCCACACACCACACCAAGCAATTCTCAACCACCAGCAGGGTATTGGAGAACTCAGCTCAGTTCTGATGCTGTCTGCCCGGAGCCAGCAGCAGATCCCCCAGGTGAAGGGCTCCATCCTACAAGACTGCCCTCCATCCCCCCACTCCAGACGCCGGTTGCAAGCCGCAGGCAAGTTCCCTGTGCTTCTGACCTACCGGCTACAGACTGGAGGTTCCCACAACCTCTGCCTCAGGTTCAGTTAATTCGCTAGAGCAGCTCACAGAACTTAGGAAAACACTTAGGTTTACCAGTTTAACGAAGGATACCATAAAGGATACAAGTTTAGCAGCCAGATGAAGAGAGACACAGGGCGAGGTCTGGAATAAAGGAGCTCCTGTCCTCGTGGAGCTCTGGGCCTGGCTCGGTGGCACATGAAAGGTCCCTTGTGGTTCCCCAAAAGCGAAGGCGCTCTCCCACAGAGAAACAGGATACTAGAGAGCCAGAAGCTGTTCTCAGGGGAGTTTGTAAGGGTTTCATTGCATAGTCATAATTGACTAACTCATTGGCCATTGGCTGATTTAACTGCCAGCCCCCGCCCTTGGGTGGGTCCAAAAATCTCTCATTAACATGACAAGACACATTTTACCTTTAAGGCTCTGCAGTGTTTTCAGGAACTGTGGATGAAGACCAAATATACCTGGGAAATATATACTTGGTCATATGAATGACCAAACACATATTTCTTATAACTCATTATATTGCAGCGTCCTAGACTCTTCCCTCCATCAGCACCCAGGACCAAACCATCACTAAGATCGGTAGAGTCTCCCACCAAAACACGTCCTAAAGCCAGTTTTCAACAGCTTTATCGAGATAGTATTTGCATACTACACGCTCACACACTTGTACAGTTCAGTGGTTTTTAATATAGTCATCGAGTTGTGTAACTATCACCACTATCAATTATGGAACATTTCCATCACCCCAAGAAGAATTCCCTTAAATCCCCCATCCCAAGGCAACCATTAGTTTACTTTCTGTCCAATTTGCCTCTTCTGGACATTTCTTATAAATGGAATCCTACAATGCGTGGCCTTTTGTGTCTGGCCCCCTTCACTAAGCAAAATGTTTCCAGCATTCACCATGTTGTAGTACATCTGTACTTCATTCCTGAGCAAAACTCCACTGTATGCACCATCCCATTTGTTTATCCATTCATCAGCTGATGGACATTCGGGTTGTTTCCATGATTTGGTTATTAGGAGTAAAGCTGCCCCAAACATCTGTGTGTAAATGTTTGTGTGGATATGTGTTGCCATTTCCCTTGGGTAAATACCTAGGAGTGGAATTGTTCAGTCATATGGTAATTCTGTGCTTAACTTTTATAGGAACTGCCAGACTGTTTTCCAAAGCGACTCCACCATTCCCAAGAGCAATGTTCGAGGACCCTGCTTTCTCCACATCCTCGTGGATGCTTGTTTTTGTTCTGAAGCCCCTCTCTCCTCCCTGACCGCACTGCCAGTAGCCTGCTTGACCCGCTTCCATCTCTCACCTGGACCAGGGAAGCCACCTCGTCCCTGAGCTCCCACTCTCAGTCCTTCCCCCCACGCCACCGATAGAGGGAGCCTGTAGGCACCAAGGGCAGATCTTGTCCCTCCTCAGCTCAGAATGTCTTTAACTCCTCACTGGTGGAGAACAAACACAAACTCTCAACATATGACCCACCGAGCAGGGGCCTGCTCACCCATCTGACATCGCCCACGTCCCTGCTCCCCTACTCAGGACCCGGGCACACCGGCCTCCTATTCACTTCCTGAAGCCCCAAGGGCTGTCCAGCTTCGGAGCCACCCGCAGTGCTATTCCCTCTGCCCTGGTACTCTTCGTCCTGTTCTCCCCCTACCTCTTTCCTTCCGCTCTCAGACCTGGCCTGTACTGTCGCCTCCTAAAAAGCCTCCCCTGCCTCCTCACCCAGCCTAAGTGATAGCCCCATCCTCTCATTTGGTGCAGTTAGCGCTGTTTGAAGTTGCACGTCTATTTGTGCGAGGTGACTTCCTCCATGAAAGGGGCTGAGCATCAGTGCCGGCCTTCTGCGAGAGCGAACTAAATATCTGTGTCATCTCACCCCCTCAACAGCCACTGTCTACCTTCTTCTTTGCACGTGCAGTTACCTCTGCCCAAATACACTGTTTCCTCTCCTTTTTTCTGGCTCATTCCCTGGGGGCCTTTTCCATGTCACTTTCTCCCTGAGAAATACTGAGATAGTATTTCCGCGTTTTGACTGTGTCCTCTCGATTCAGTTTTTACTGTGACACACAGTTAAAAAAAGGCTGGATCCTAGTAGCAGCTTCTATGTTTAGTCACAATATTGCATGTTGTGTAGCTTCTGGAAAACTCTGGTGTGCCCTCATGAGAGAAAGAGTGAGAAAAGCAGGTAATGTCTCAGTATTATGTAAAAAATTTTGGCCTCTTGGATCCCCTGACAGGGTCTCAGGAACCCCTAGGGGACGCTGAGCGACACTTTGAGACCTGCTGACTTATAGGTCCACCGTTTTGAAATCAATAAAGTTCCAAAGATTGTATGCGTTTGTAGGCAGAATTAACAGACACACAGTCTTAAATTATGATGACCCCCTAGTGAGACTGTCTGTAGGTTTCTCCACAAAAAATATTCAAGTGATGCCTGCCAGGCCGCCCCAGATCACACATGTATAGTATATGCTCCTCCGGCCTATTAAAATAGAAAAATTCCCAAATCCAGAACACATCTGGGCCCCAGGGTTTGGGATAAGGGATCTGTCAGAAATAAAAGTTCCACACATGGATATTTTCTCTACAGCGCGCATGTACTCTGCTATGCTCTAGCTTATTCTATTTGCACAAAAACCTGGTCACAACCCACAAGCTTGATGTCACACCCGGTAATGGTCCACTGCTCATAGTTTGAAAAACTCTAGCGGACCTTCGATAGGCTCCACGACGCTCCGTACTGAAAGGCAAGGAATGGGTTTGACTTGTTCTCTGCTGCACACCCCTCTTCCAGGCCCTCCCTCCGCACCCCCGACACCGCCCCCAAATTCTGGCATAGGGATTGGTAAGCACAGAGTAGGTATTTAATAACTGTTGAGCGAATAAAAGAGCAAAGAGTGAACACAGAGAAGACAAGTAGTGATTCTATAGAATCTTACTACGCTGATGGACAGTGACTGTACTGGGGTATGTGGTGGGGACCTGATAATGGGGGGAGTCTTGTAACCATAATGTTGCTCATGTAATTGTACATTAATGATATAAGAAAAAAAGAGGAAATAGTGAGTCAAATTCTGCCCACATCATTTCCAAAGACACTGCCTGCAGTGCAGCCCCACCCCGCCCCCCAAACCCCCTACCTTTACCCAGTGGCTGCTTCCTCCCCGGAAGATGATTAACCTGAGCCTCGCTTCTGGATGAACTAGAACTACATTTCCCACCAGTCTCAGGGCTGGGACTACATTTCCCATAAGCCTCTGCTCCCCCAGGTTCGTGCCCTTCAGCCACGGGGGCAGCTAATTGTGTTTTGCTCATCCCCCAGACCCTAGTTCCGATCTCTCTACCTGAATAACGGTCAGTCCACCCTGCAGCCGTGGTCTCGGCACCCCCCTCCCACCCCTCCTCGCGTGAGGAATCTACCTCAGTTTCTCCAATGAGACCCCCAAGAGGCAGCCCCCTACCCCTGCCCTGGGCTCCCGATGAACAGGGCGATGCGCTGCGGGTCTGTGAGCCGCCTGTGCCGGGTACGCCGTGCAGGCCCGCCCGCGCGATCTGGACCCTGGGGGACTTGGACCCGCGCTGGGGGCGGGTCGGGGGTGTCTGGGTCGCCTCCGCGGTGCTTGTGAGGCTGCGTGTGGGATGCACAGCGCCGGCCCAGCCGCATCGGGAGGGACGCCTCGCAGGTGCTCAGGGAAGACGGGGACGTCGGCGCGCAGGGTGGGAGAGGGCGCTTCCGGTGTGTCTGCAGCTCGGGTGCTGTGAGGTGCGGGCGGTGACCCCGAGACGCGGCAGCCTGGCACGTGATGTGTGCGTCCTTGTCTGTTTTGTCTGTGTCCCTGACGGACCGAGCTCCAGTCCCCACTCTGCCACTTCCTGGCTGTGTGCCTTCGGGCAGGTGGCCGCCTCTCCGTGCCTCAGTTTCCTCACCTGTACTATGGGGATGATAAAAATACTTGCCTCAGAGGGCTGTCCTGAGGAGTAAGAGGTAATAATATGTGTAAAGCGCAGAGAACAATGCCTGGTGGAGAGTAAATGCTCATAGAATAAATAAATACAATAAACTATGATTATGTATATTGTGTGAGGCAAGTGTAATGGCTGTGCAACCTCAGGAAACGTGGGTATCTGTGATGTGCGTATCTGTGTGTCTCTGTATGTGTAGTGAGTGCCTGCACCTCGGGAGGTGTCATGGGCACCCATGTGTATTCAAGTATGTGATGTGTGACAACAGTGGGGAATGTGTCTTTGTAATGAGATGTGTGTGTGTGATGTGTGTGTCCAGGTGTGTTTAGGTATGTGATATGTGTGCCTGTGTCTATTTAATGTGTGTGCCTGTGTTGTGTCTCTGTGTTTCTGTATGTACAATGTGGGGGTATATTTGTATTGATATGTATCCGGTGTGATGTATTTGTGTAGCTTTGCATGTGTGTGTGGTTCTTGGAGTGTGTTATGTGTGTGTCTGTATTCATGTACGAGTTTTGCCTGTCCATGTGTATCTGTGTATGCAATGTATGTCCGTGTGTGTTCAGGCGAGTGAAGTGTGGGTCTATGTGAGAGATGTGTGTGTCTTTTATGTACCTGTATACATGTGTGTGTGTTGTGTGTACCTGTGCATGTAATGTGTGTCCCTCCTGTACCTGCTATGTCTATATTCATACATGTGACACGTGTGTCTGTGTTCGTGTGTCACGTGTGTCTGTGTAGAAGTGATGTGTTTGTATTTGTGTGACGGGCATGTCTGTGTGTGTGTGTGTGATGCTCGGGTCTGTGGAATGTGTGCTTATGACTGTGTGCCATGACATGTCACTGTGGTGTCTGCGTGGATCTTTGTCTGTGGCATGTGTGGGTCTTTGTGATGCTTTGCTGTTCCTGCGTGGCTGGGTGCATCTGTGCTGGGGGCCGGCCTGCCTGTGTGTTCTCAGTGCAGCCCGTCATCCCTGCGTCTTTGTGTATGACGTGTACGTGTCCCCGTCTGCTGATGGCTGTCCACCTTTGTATGTGATGTGCTTGTCTGTGAGGGTCTCTGCGAGGTGTGTCTGCCATGTGTGGGCTGCGTGTGCCTGCCTAACATCTGCATCTTGGCGTGGAGCACACGTGTTCACGCTGGTGGTGTGTCACAGCAGTGTCTTGGCCAGGCACTGTGGGCCCTGCACCCTCTCAAGGGTCTGCTGGTCCCTGTCTGTCCCTCCCCCTCCCCTCCCTACTGGCAACCAATGCTACTGGGGAGCCAGTTGCCATGACTACGCTCATCCTCCCTTCATCCTCCCTCCTCCCACCCTTCCTCTGACAGGCTCTCTGCTCCCCCAATCCCGGCTGCCCTCGGGGGCGGGGCCCTCACTCTCCCCCCCATCCTACCCTTTCCCCCCCACCCGAGCAACCCCGGCTCCCCAGCTCCTCTCCTCTGTCCGCCTCTCCATCCCTTCATCTGTCTGTCCCTTCAGAGAGGGGGAGGGGGGTACCTGAGCCAGTAAGCAGCCCCTCCCTCCCCCTGTCCTGCCTCTCCTGCCCCTCTCCTGGGCTGGGGGGAGGCCAGGGTCGCGCGGGTCCTCATGGCTGGGGGCTGAGGGCCCGCCCCCCCTCCTCCCCAGCCGCCACCACCTCCACCTCCCTTCCATCCTCGACAAGATGCCTGTCCCCGGCGCCCTCATCCTCCTCGCGGCCGTCTCCGCCTCCGGCTGCCTGGCGTCCCCAGCCCACCCCGGTGAGTCTGTCGGGCCATCCGGCTGTCCAGCGGCTCCCACCCCCACCCGGCCTTCCCCTGGGTCTGTCTGCTGGGCTCCGGCCCTGTCACCTGTGTGCGCGTCTTCCCGCAGCCGAGCCAGGGCCTGGGGAGCCGCGGGGACGGTGCCTCTGTCAGCAGGGCCTGTGGGAGGAAGGCTTGGGGCTGGGTGGGGAGGGGGTCCGTTTGGGCAACGTGTGTGTGTGTGTGTGTGTGTGTGTGTGTGTGTGTGTGTGTGTGCACGCATGTGTGTGTACAGGTGTGCGCAGGGAGCGGGGAAGGACAGGGCCTCCGCGAGAATTGGGGGCAGAGGGGAGGCATACTATTTCTAAGGGGCACACAGCATACGAGGCTGTCTCTGGCTTTGAGGGAGACCCAAAGCTGCGGAGTTTCCTTCTCAGGGGCCTGGGCTGCGGACGGAGGACGTGTGTGCTCCAAGCGTCCCTGAAAGAGACAGGCCTCAACCCCTTAACTAGGGGGTTCCAGCACAGGGCAAGAATCTTCTCCCAGCCTGCAGCTGGGGGCTCATCGTCCTCCCCAAATAGGGGGTAATGAGGCTGTAAGTGGGAGCGTATTTTTAATTCTGAGAGCTCGGAGCTCCACTATTACTCTTTCTTCCCTCAGCCCTCACTGGAATCCATCCAAGCCTGGGGTGAAGTGATGGGGGGTGGTCCCAGCTTGGAGAGAGAAGAGGGACCCCACCCCCAACCCAACCACCTGAGAAGGCCCCGAACTACAACTCCCACAATGCCCTGGGCCATCCGGCTCCTCTGCCAAGAGCCCCTGGTTGCAGAGCATCATGGGAGTTGTAGTCAAGACGGGCCAGGGCGGGAGGGGCATGGAGTCCAGGGGGCCAGAGGCTTGAAGCTGGGACCCCAGCCCAGCCCTGTGCCCACAGATGGATTCGCCTTGGGCCGGGCCCCTCTGGCTCCTCCCTACGCCGTGGTCCTCATATCCTGCTCTGGCCTGCTGGCCTTCATCTTCCTCCTCCTCACCTGTCTTTGCTGCAAACGGGGAGATGTCGGCTTTAAGGTAAGGTGCATGTGGACACTCAAAGTGGGGAGAAAGCCTCCAGCAAGGCCTTTTCCCCCAGGTGGTTTGTGGGGGTAGGGGCAGTAAGTCTGAGAGCACCTTGGGGCCTAAGTTATGGCAAGATCTGGGGCCTCGGGATGGGGAGTGGGGGACAGTTATGAGAAAGACGGGGAGACACGCTCGCCAGAAGGATGATGGTGTGTCCCGCCCTGTGTTCTCCTGCCCTTCTGCCCTCCCGGCCAGGAGTTTGAGAACCCGGAAGGGGAGGATTGCTCTGGGGAGTACACTCCCCCGGCTGAGGAGACCTCCTCCTCGCAGTCGCTGCCTGATGTCTACATTCTCCCGCTGGCAGAGGTCCCCCTGCCCATGCCCGCCCCACAGCCTTCACACGCAGGTACTGCTCCGCACCCTGACTAGGATCCCAGGCTCCTAGGCCCGTGGTCCCCCAGGACAGGGTGAAAGGCCTGAGCGTCTTCCGTCAGGGGCCAGGGAGCTGAGCCCCAGGAGCCAAAGGGAAAGGCCAGGGTGGGAGCCTTGGAATCTCAGAAGCCACCTCAGGGAGTCAGAGAGCTTGGGGGAAACCACCGCTCAATCCAAAACCAGATCTGGGGACTCTTGTGGGCGATCAGTGGTGAGGTCAACCTGGACCTCGGTTTCAGAGGCAGCCAATGGCAGGCTGAAGTCACATCATGGGACTTGGGGCAGCCAGTGAAAGAGATTGACTTCGGTCCCCACTGAGTTGGGGCTTGTTGGTGGCACTTGGGAGGGGAGAGAGGCTCAAGGGCCTTCCCCGTCCCCCCCAGACATGACCACGCCCCTGGGCCTCAGCCGTCAGCACCTGAGCTACCTGCAGGAGATTGGGAGTGGCTGGTTTGGGAAGGTGAGTGGGGCTGGGATGGGAGACGGGGGGCTGTACAGTCCGGGGCTGCACTCCTGTTCTCTGTCCATCTCCCCCGCTCCCACCACTTCTCATCAGCCCACCTCCCCACCATCCCCCCCAGCCTGCCTATCGCCCTCACCTCTGTCACCTCTCACCCACTCCCACCCACCCCAACACCACATCTGTCGGTCAGCACCTCCCTCCTCACTCCATTGACCACTCCGCCTCGCCACCTGGCTCTCCACGCGTCCATCTGTCCATCCTTCCATCTGTCCCTGCATCCGTCGGACTCCGGGCCCGTGAGTCTCTCACCCCGTGCCTGCTCTGGTGGGGACCCAGGGTGGAGGGCTATGAAGGGAGAGGCTGGAAAGAAGCGGCAGTTGGAGCTGTGGGTGGGGTGGAGGTGGTCCCGGGGTCGGGGCTGGGGAAACTGCAGGCTCTGACTCCTGGGTCCCCCTTGACCAGGTGATCCTGGGAGAGATTTTCTCCGACTACACCCCAGCCCAGGTGGTGGTGAAGGAGCTCCGAGCCAGCGCAGGACCCCTGGAGCAGCGCAAGTTCATCTCAGAAGCACAGCCATACAGGTATTGGGGACTTCTCAGTGGACATGGGCCTTGGAGGCCCAAGTATCCAAGTCTGCGCCTCATGGAGATAACATTTGGGAGAAGTATAGTGTGGGGTCAAATCTGGGTTCCAGTCCTGGACCTACCTCTTCCAAACTGTGTGACTTGGTTGAGAGAATATCCCTCTCAGCCTTGGGCTCTTCCTGGGGACAAAGCCAGGGATTTGAGGTGAGAGGAATATGATGGGGGGGGCGGCACAGAGGGAAACTGAGTAGAGGCCTGCCCCTCTCCACTCTGAACCTCAGTATCTTCTTCTGGAAAGTGAGTCCAGAGAGCCTGAACGTCCCCCTACAGAAGGCAGCTGAGAGGACTGAAAGTTACCCTGTGTTAAGCACTGAGTGCATCACCGGGGTTCCCTTCCCCAGACCCCTGCTTGTGGGTGAGGAAAGGTATAATCAGAATCGTGGCCAGGGCCCTGAGCAGGCCCTCCAAATGGCCCCCGAGGAGGTTCGTCACTTCATTCCCTGTCCCTACTGGACTGTGAGGTCAGGGAAGGCCAGATTCTGTCCCCCCACTTGGTCTCCCTCCACTCTGAGGGCTTCTAGAAAAGGACTAGACAAGCATTTGCTACACAGATGTCCTGTGAGGTAGTAAGTGCCCTGTCCCAGAAAGGGTGTTTATAGAGACCCCTTAACAGACAGGGGTAAAAATAGGGGTTATCTTGACATATATAGACATTGGACTTTATTACTCCTTTGCTCTAAAACCTCCCAAGGCTCCCTGTTGCCTGCAGGACAAAGTCCCCTCCTTTGTACAGCCCACAGGCCCTGTGCAGCCTGACCCTGTTCCCTTCCTGCCACTGGCCCCTCACCCCAGCCTCCCGGGCCTCCTCACTGATCCCCCAGGTGACCCTTCCCTGCCTCAGGACCCTTGTCCTTGCTAGTCCCTTTATCTAGAAAATCACTGTTGGCTCACACACCCCAGCTTCAGATGACGGGCTTCCTTCCCACCTCAGGCTCAGCTCAGAAAGGCCTTCCCTTACGCATGGACACAACACACATCCTAGTCTGTGATTATTCCAGCTGTTACTTATCTATTTGCCTATCACCCCCTCCATCCATGGTGGCAACCACTAGCCACATAGGGCTATTTAAAGTTATGTTAACTAAAATGAAATCAAATGAAAAATTAATGCCCGTGGCTACCCTCACCACATTTCAAGCACTCAGTAGCCACCTATGGCTGGCAGCTCCCATGTTAGCTCAGATCTAGAACATTTCCACCTTCACAGAAAGCTCTGCTGGAGAGCACAGGGCTCTACTGTCTTTTGGCCCAAACATAAGGGCCATCAGCCCTCGGTCGATGTTTGCTGAGTGAGCCAGAGACCTGACCTCAGATCCCAGTTCTGCCACCGTTACCAGCTATGTGGCCCTGGGCTCGTCACTTCCTCTCTCTGAGCCTCCCTTTCCTCTGGAGCAAATGGGAAACATCATCATCCTGCCTGGCAGGGATGTTGGGAGCATTTGATAACAGAGGTGGCCCCGTCTTGGCTCAGATTAGTAGGTGTGCATTGAATCCAAGCTTCCTTCTACATCCGCCATCTTTTCCAAAGAAAATATCAGAGACTGACAAGTGCCATGAGGAAATAAGGCAGTGTGTGATAGACAGGGGAGCTTTGTGGGGGGAGGCAGGAGGAATCAGCCACACAAAGCACTGAGGGAATGTGTTCCAGGCAGAGGGAACAGTGGCTGCAAAGGTGATGAGGCAGGGAAATGCAGACAAAATGCAGGGTGATGCAAAGGTCGGTGTCGAAATGTTAAAAGGAAAGCAACAGGTCATAGCAAGGAGTCCGCTGTGCCAGTTCCTCTGATCTCATTTCATTCTTGTCCATGACTGTATGAGGGCCTCATTATTACACCCCCATTTTCTGGTTGCGGAAAGCTAAGGCAGGGAGGGTGCAGTGACTCCTCTGAGGTCACACACGTGGCGGCGGTCAGGATTCGTGGCGCCTGACTCTAACCCACAGTGTGAGGAAAAGAAGGGAAACCAAGAGGACAGGGGGAGGCTGTGGGGAGGAGGGCTGGGAAGGGTGAGGGGCAAGGAAGGCTGGGGAGGCCCTTGGGGGTGTGGCCAGGGGACCGGGGGACAGTGGGGTAGTCCTGAGGTGGGGACGGGCGGATGGATGAGGGTGTGGGTGTGTATGTAGTGGGGAGACCAGAGCTGGGGAGACCAAAGAGGTCCAAACAACAGTTTGGTTTCTCTGGGAGCCCGGGGCAGGTGGGGGTCTGGGGCAGGATGGAAGGGGCTGTTTCCTGACCCTGCCCCCCACCTCCAAGGAGCCTGCAGCACCCCAATGTCCTCCAGTGCCTGGGCGTCTGTGTGGAGACACTGCCCTTTCTGCTGATCATGGAGTTCTGTCAACTGGTGAGGGTCTCTGGGGGGAGGGCAGAGACGGGAGCTGGATGGGGTAGCGCCGGGGGTCCTGTAAATCTTTGGCAATAACGTCATCGCAGCGGCAGCTGTGTGACATGCACTTAGGGTAGATAAGCACTCACTCCACAGGCGGTGGGCACTGACCTAGCGTGTGAGGTGGGGTCAGTTATGCCCGTGTAAGCAGCAGGGGCAGCTGAGACCTAGAGGGGCTACCCACTGAGGGCAGAGGCGGCCCCATCCTCCCCGCCCATTGGCTGGGTGTGTGGGTGCCTGGGAGGGATGGTGGTGCTGACCCCTCCCTACTCTCCCTTCCAGGGGGACCTGAAGCGTTACCTCCGGGCCCAGCGGCCCCCAGAAGGCCTGTCTCCTGAGCTGCCCCCTCGAGACCTGCGGACACTGCAGAGGATGGGCCTGGAGATCGCCCGCGGGCTGGCACATCTCCACTCACACAACTACGTGCACAGGTGCAAGCCGGGGAGCCCTAGGCCCTGGGAAGACGTGCGTGCGTGCGTGCGTGCGTGTGTGTGTGCGTGCGTGCGTGCGTGTGTGTGTGTGTGTGTGTGTGTGTGTGTGTGTGTGTGTGGCTACTCAAGACAAGGAGGAGAGGCTATGAGGGTGGGAGGCGAGGCCACAGCGAAAGGGTTCAGGAAGGGAAGGAGGCATGAGTGGCAGACACACAAGGGGAAAAACCCAGGAGGGTGGTGGGTGGGAAAGAAGGGTCGCGAGAGGAGAGGGAGGAGTTAGGAGATAGGCGGGGTTAATGGGAGGAGTCGAGAGTGGGTGGGGTCCAGGCGTGGAGGCGGGGCAGGCTGCCGCAGGCTGCCCCCATCACCTCGCCCCCTTACCTGGTCCCAGCGACCTGGCCCTGCGCAACTGCTTACTGACCTCCGACCTCACCGTGCGCATCGGCGACTACGGGCTCGCCCACAGCAACTACAAGGTGGGGGCTGCCCTGCATCGGGGCGGGGGGAGGGGTGCCCCGACCGGCCTGACCCCGCCGGCACCCCTAGGAGGACTACTACCTGACCCCCGAGCGCCTGTGGATCCCGCTGCGCTGGGCGGCGCCCGAGCTCCTCGGGGAGCTGCACGGGACCTTCATGGTGGTGGACCAGAGCCGCGAGAGCAACGTGTGGTGAGAGGCCCGCAGGAGCGGGGCCGAGGAGGAAGGGCAGGGAAGGTGGGAGGGTCCGAGGCTCTACGGAGGGTGAATGGGCCCGGAGGGTCAGGATAGGCCCTGACCTCTCTCCGCTCTCTGCTTCCCACAGGTCTTTGGGGGTGACCCTGTGGGAGCTGTTTGAGTTTGGGGCACAGCCCTACCGCCACCTGTCAGACGAGGAAGTTCTCGCTTTCGTAGTCCGCCAACAGCACGTCAAACTGGCCCGGCCAAGGCTCAAGCTGCCCTATGCAGACTACTGGTGAGGATGGGCCTGACCCGAGGCCTCGACCTTCCTCCTGCCCCCAGGAGGCCCCAGAATCCCCCACCTCCCTTCACCCACCACCCCAATGTCACCTCTTACTTATACCCCTAGAGTAGAGAGGAATATCCCTACCCATCCAGCAGCATCTGCTCCTTGGAGGGGGAAAACTGAGGTATGGAGTAGCAGAGCTGGTATTTGAACTCTAGTTTCTTCAACCCTAAAAGACCCGTGCTGCTTCCGTGTCTCTGGTTCCAGAACTCACTAAATAGCAAGGCCGCCTTGACGGTCATTCCCTCACATCTGCCTTGCTGTCCCCTCTTCTGGGTCCCTGCCCCCCTCTCCCAGGGTCTTCCCCCAGTGACCTCCCCACACGGGGACTCGCCTCCTCTCTCCCCCAGGTACGATATCCTGCAGTCCTGCTGGCGGCCACCTGCCCAGCGCCCCTCCGCCTCTGATCTCCAACTGCAGCTCACCTACCTGCTCTCTGAGCGGCCCCCGAGGCCTCCGCCGCCTCCGCCCCCACCCCGAGACGGGCCCTTCCCCTGGCCTTGGCCCCCGCAGCACAGTGCGCCCCGCCCGGGGACCCTGTCCTCACCGTTCCCCCTTCTAGATGGCTTCCCTGGGGCCGACCCTGATGACGTGCTCACGGTCACTGAGAGCAGCCGTGGCCTCAACCTTGAGTGCCTATGGGAGAAGGCGCGGCGGGGGGCTGGCCGGGGTGGGGGGGCACCCCCCTGGCAGCCAGCATCCGCGCCCCCGGCGCCCCATGCCAACCCCTCCAACCCGTTCTACGAGGCGCTGTCCACGCCCAGTGTGCTGCCGGTCATCAGTGCCCGAAGCCCCTCAGTGAGCAGCGAGTACTATATCCGTCTGGAGGAGCATGGCTCCCCACCCGAGCCCCTCTTCCCCAACGACTGGGACCCCCTGGACCCAGGAGTGCCTGCCCCCCAGGCCTCCCAGGCCCCCTCCGAGGTCCCCCAGCTGGTGTCCGAGACCTGGGCCTCCCCACTTTTCCCTGCTGCCCGGCCCTTCCCCGCCCAGTCCTCAGCATCCGGGAGCTTCCTCCTGAGTGGCTGGGACCCCGAGGGCCGGGGCGCTGGGGAGACCCTGGCGGGAGACCCTGCCGAGGTGCTGGGGGAGCGGGGGGCCGCCCCATGGGCCGAAGAAGAAGAGGAGGAGGAGGAGGCCAGCTCTCCGGGGGAAGACAGCAGCAGCCTCGGTGGCGGCCCCAGCCGCCGGGGTCCCCTACCCTGTCCCCTGTGCAGCCGAGAGGGGGCGTGCTCCTGCCTACCCCTAGAGCGGGGAGATGCTGTTGCTGGCTGGGGGGGCCACCCTGCTCTTGGCTGCCCCCATCCCCCAGAGGACGACTCATCCCTGCGGGCAGAGAGGGGCTCCCTGGCCGACCTGCCCCTGGCCCCCCCAACCCCGGCCCCCCCCGAGTTTCTGGACCCCCTCATGGGGGCGGCGGCACCTCAGTACCCCGGGCGGGGGCCACCTCCCGCTCCCCCCCCCCCGCCGCCACCTCCCCGGGTTCCCGCGGACCCCGCCGTGTCCCCCGACCCCCCCTCAGCTGTGGCCAGTCCCGGCTCAGGCCTGTCATCTCCGGGCCCCAAGCCGGCGGACAGCGGCTACGAGACAGAGACCCCTTTTTCCCCCGAGGGACCCTTCCCAGGCGGGGGGGCAGCCGAGGAGGAAGGGGTCCCTCGACCGCGGGCTCCCCCCGAGCCCCCCGACCCGGGAGCGCCCCGGCCACCCCCAGACCCGGGTCCCCTCCCACTCCTGGAGACCAGGGAGAAACCGACCTTCGTAGTTCAAGTGAGCACCGAGCAACTAATGATGTCCCTGCGGGAGGACGTGACAAGGAACCTCCTGGGGGAGAAGGGGGCAACGCCCCGCGAGATGGGGCCCAGGAAGGCGGGGAGAAGCCCCAGGAACAGAGAGAAAGCCCCAGGCCCGAGCAGGGACCCCGCAGTCCTGGGCAGCGGGAAGAGAGCCCCAAGCCAGAGCGAGGACCAGAGCCTCCCCGTGAATGGGGTGACAGTGGTGGAGAACGGGGGGCAGAGAGTCCCGGACATCGAGGAGAAGGTGGTGGAGAACGGGGGCCCAGGATCCCCAGAGAGAGAAGAGAAAGTGCTGGAGAACGGGGAGCTGGAGGACGTGCTGGAGAATGGGGAGCTGAGGTCCCCAGAGAGAGAAGGGAAAGTGCTGGTGAATGGGGGACTGACACTCCCAAAGATCGAGGGGAAGGTGTCAGAGAATGGGGGCCTGAGACTCCCCAGGAACATGGAGAGGCTGCCAGAGACTGGGCCTTGGAGAGCCCCAGGGCCCTGGGAGAAGATGCCCGAGAGTGGGGGTCCAGCCCCCATGATCGGGGAGCCAGCCCCAGAGACCTTGCTGGAGAGAGCCCTCACACCCGGCGCAGTGGCCTTGCCCCAGAACGACGGGGAGACAGCCCCTGGCCCCACTGGCCCAGCCCCCAGGGGCAGGGTGCTGGAACCCGGGACCGAGAGGAGAGCCCCCGAGACTGGGGGGGTGCTGAGAGCCCCCGGGGTTGGGAAGCTGGACCTCGGGAGTGGGGGCCGAGCCCCAGTGGGCACGGGGATGGCCCCCGGAGGCGGCCTCGGAAGCGGCGTGGACGCAAAGGCCGGATGGGTAGACAGCACGAGGCCACAGCCGCCTCCGCCACTGGAAGCACAGCCGAGGAGGCCGGAGCCAGCGCCCCAGAGAGCCAGGCCGGAGGTGGTCCCCGAGGGAGAGCCCGGGGTCCCAGACAGCAGGGCCGGCGGAGACACGGCACCCAGCGGAGACGGGGACCCCCCCAAGCCCGAGAGGAAGGGCCCCGAGATGCCACGACTGTTCTTGGACTTGGGTCCCCCTCAGGGGAACAGCGAGCAGATCAAAGGTGAGGAGACTACTGGGAGCATGGGAACTTGGTGGGGGCCCAGGCCGGCTGCTCCCAAGACCTACATAGTACAGCTGAGACTCTCTGGCTCCTGGGCTGCAGACAGGTCAGGCTGGTAGTGTCCAGTGCAGACCCTGGGGCCTCACAGCCTGGGCTCAAGACCTGGTTCTGCTCCTCCCTAGCTCAGTGACCTTGGACAAATGACCTTATGTCTCTGTGCCTTGGTTTCCGCATCTGCCAAATAAGGATGCCTAGGATGGCACCTAATCAGGTTTCAATCAGTTAGGACTTCCAAAGCCTTTAGCCAAGTGCCTGGCACTTGTAAGCACCTGCTTTTTTTATTAGTTTCTATTATGGCAATTCACTTAGGGGTCTCAAACTCAGATGGGAGCCAGAGAGTATTGAGGAATGAATGAGGCAGGCTGGAGAGGCTGGGTGGGAATTGGGAGAAAATGCATCCACTTCTCAGCTCCATTCAGGAATGCCCGCCCGGTGTTGCCAAATTTGCTGCCTTTCCCTTTTAAACCAAGGCTCTGGGTGTTTTCATGATTGAAATCAATTCAAACGAAGCCTATCTGTGGGCTGGGCTGCCAGCGTATGATCTCTGGTTTAAATTTTCCAGCAAGCTGAGGTGTCTATCCAATGTGCCAGGTGCCCTGTGTGCCAGGCCCTTAACTGCCAGAGGCTGGAACCCATGGGGCCTCAGACCCTGTCCTCCAACCTGGCCCAACTCCCCCCACCTCCACCCCAGTATTAGTAACCTGAGAGCCATAGAAATGCCTTTTATGGAAACTGAATTTTGGTAGAAACACAGGAAGTGTTTTGTCACAGAGGGGACAATTTAAGAGAAGATAAATGGACAGTAAAGATAAACAGCCCCTGTTTAGATGTGGACAAGGGGACTATGGCTCCACATTAATCACCTGGAGACCTGATTTCCTTCAATACTGGTACAAAGGTTATAAATGACCAAGCTCTATTTTATATTGGCAACCTCATAGCCACACTTGAAGGAAAGGTTTATCATCTCTGCTTATTGCAGCTCAGGAGGGAAAGGTAAGGAAGGGGCAGGGCACAGAACTTTCCTTCTTCAAAGCCTATGGTATTAGAACACTACTTCTTCCTTGAGGCTGTTGTGGGGAGTTTACAACCAGCTGGTCAGGACCGCCAGCAGCTTGAGTGTCGGGATGAGCAGCTAATATGCCTGAGGATCTAGGATGGGTGGGAGTTGGTGTTACTGGGTGAGAAGAGGATGGGAATACTGTTTTGTTTTTAACTCAGTGAACTCCTACTTATCCTTCAAGACCCCACTCAAATTTCCCTGGGAAGCCTTCCTGATTTCTAATGGCTGTCACCCTGTTCTTCCTCTGGGTACCCACAGCCCCTTATAGCTCCCTGTATACAGCACCCTCCTCCCATTCCATCACCCTGAGATGGATGGGCAGGGAAGGCCTCAAGGAGGAGGTGACTTTTAAGAAGATACAAAGGAAGTGAGCTGGGTGGACATCTGGGGGAAGGGTGTTTCAGGTAGAGGGCACTGAGATGGCACTAACTTGGCATGTTCAGGGAATTGAAAAGGCCAGTGAAGCCGGAGTAGTGAGGGGAGGAGCGACCCAGTCCATAGCCATCTTTCTCCCTGCCCTGCTCTGACCCTCCTGTCCTTCCCATCGTTGCTGCCCCTTAACCCCTCACCCCACCAGGGCCTGGCACCCAGTTCAGTTATGCACTAGTGGAGGAATGAATGGGCCCTGTCCAATTACCAGTGAGGAAACAGAGACTCAGAGAGGTGGATCTGCCTGCCCAGAGACACACAGCAAGTGAGCAGGATAGGCTTGGGTTTCAAAGCCAGGTTTCCTCTAAGAGGGGCCTCGAGTCCTTCCTCCTAGTGGCTGAAATAAGGGAGTGTTAGGGCAGGGAAAGGGCCTGGAAATCGCTAGACACCCCAATTTGTCTGGTGATCAAGGGCCAGAGAGGAAAAGTACCTTGGTCAACATCACATAGCAGGGAACATTCATCCATTAATCCCACAAATATTGACTGAGTACTTCCATGTGCTTGGGGCTTGGGGATGCAGCCAGAATGAGCCAGACTCAGTCTCATCTGTGGCAAGGCAAACATTCATCATATTGCCACAGAAATACGGTTATATACTGAGGTAATCCCCTTGGGAGGAGAGGTGCTTGGTGCAGAGTGGTGGCCTGGCTTGACCTCCTGGGAGATCTCAGGCCTTTCAAATCCCAGACAGAGCTGGTGGATGAATATGACTGGAGCTAGAAAAGGAAGTTCCATGCAGAGGGAACAGTCTATGCAAAAGCTCATAGGTGGGAGGATTAGGGAAGTGGTCCATATGGCTGGATGGACGTCAAGCCAGAATGTGGTGGGGACAGAGCCTGGAGAGGTCAGCAGGACCAGGGCACTTGGGCCTTATGGGCCATTGGGAGAAGTTGGGGTTTTGTGTGATGGGCGCTGGGGAGCCATGGGGAGGGTTAAGCACTGGAGTGGGGGAAGGTCTCTCCCACTTTGAGTGGAGAAAGGCCCCAGTGCAGCCCTTCGTTTCACAAGGGGGGAAACTGAGGCCCAGACTGTACCTGAGATCACCTTGAGGACACGCAGCTCGGAGGGAGGGCATGCCTCAGTTTCCCCAGGAGCAGGGGCTCACTGGGTCTCTCCTCTCGCAGCCAAGCTCTCGCGGCTCTCGCTGGCGCTGCCGCCGCTCACGCTCACGCCGTTCCCGGGGCCGGGCCCCCGGCGGTCCCCATGGGAGGGCGCGGACGCCGGGGCGGCTGGCGGGGAGGCCGGCGGGGCGGGGGCGCCGGGGTCGGCGGAGGAGGACGGGGAGGACGAGGACGAGGACGAGGAGGAGGACGAGGAGGCGGCA
This sequence comes from Phataginus tricuspis, assembly GCA_029783875.1. Classification (NCBI taxonomy): domain Eukaryota; kingdom Metazoa; phylum Chordata; class Mammalia; order Pholidota; family Manidae; genus Phataginus; species Phataginus tricuspis. Next base: position 14,164,833 of record JAQQAC010019400.1, on the reverse strand, counting down.
GCGGCGGGCGCGGCGGCGGGGCAGCGGGGTCCCGGGAGGGCGCGGGCAGTCCCGGTGCCCGTCGTGGTGAGCAGCGCCGACGCGGACGCGGCCCGTCCTCTGCGGGGGCTGCTCAAGTCTCCGCGCGCGGCCGACGAGCCAGAGGACAGCGAGCTGGAGAGGAAGCGCAAGATGGTCTCCTTCCATGGGGACGTGACCGTCTACCTCTTCGACCAGGTGCGCGGCCGCGGGGGACGCGGATCCCGTGGGCGGGGCCTGGAGGAAGGCCGCGTCGGGCGTGGGGGCGGGGCCTTGTGGTGGGGCGGGGCTGGGAGAGGCTGGCCGGGGAAGAGGGCGGGACTTGGAGGTCGGGAAAAGGCCCTGCGTGTGGGGCGGGGTCTGGGGAGGGGGCGGGCCTGGAGGGCGGGGATGGGGCCTGAGATGGGGGCGGTGCTGGAGGGCGAGAGAGAGACCTGGAGAATGAGAAAGGATCCGTTTAAAAGGGCAACACCTAGTCAAGGAGCCCCGAGAGGCTTGGGCGTGGCCTGGGTGATGGGTGGGGCGTGGCCTCGCGGGGTTTAGGATGGGGTTTGTTGACCAGCGCGCTGGTGGTGGTAGATGCTGGGGCAGACTCGGGATGGAGCGGATTTTATCCACTCGAGGCGGGTCCTGGACAGGCTTGTGAGGTTAAGATACTAAAGTGCAGGAGTGGGTTCAGCCATGGACGTAGCTAATGGACTGGGGCGGGGCTTAGATGGGTTGAGGAGTGTGTTAAGAGTAACAAGGGCTGGGAGGCTAGTGTTGAAGAGAAAAGGTAGGGGGGCGGAGAGGTGCCCGTGGACTGGGCCGCGTGCAGGTGGGCCTGGGGCGGGGCATACGCGGCAGAGGTACCGAGGGTAGGAGGAATGAGGTAGCGAGCTGCGGCCTGGGTCGCTGAAACAAGGGGGTGGGGCCTGGAGGGCTGGAGCGGAACAGCTTCAGAGGGCGGGACTTAGGCTCTCGGGAGAGGGTCGGGAGGTAAGCAGGATGGGATGGGGGTTTAGAGGACCATAGGAGCAGGTAGTTCTAGAGCCTGAACTTGGACGCCTGCGGCCGAGATCTCGGAGGTAGTTAGGGGCCATAGAGACAGGAAAGATAGTATTGGGTTAGGGGCTACCTTGGAAGCGGGGCGGGGCTTAGTGTGGGCGGGGCTCCGCAGTCAAGGGCGGAGCCTCGGGCCGGGTTGAGGTTAAGACTGATTTGAAGCTTCCGAGGCAGATTAGGGGCTCCAGCTACCTCTCCAGAGAGGGCGGTTGTAAACAGGGTTGCCGGGAGCCCAAAAAGTGTTAGCGGGCTGGGGCCTGGGTCACTGAAACAAGAGAATGCTCGTTGGGAATGCGGTGGCTGGGTTGTGACAATTCGCCCCCTACCCTAATCTGCCTTCACAGGAGACGCCAACCAACGAACTGAGCGTCCAGGGCCCCTCCGAGGGGGACACGGACCCATCAACGCCCCCAGCGCCAACGACGCTTCCCCACCCCGCCACCCCCGGAGATGGGTTTCCCAGCAACGACAGCGGCTTTGGTGAGTGCCGGGCGGGAGGCGGAGCAAGAGCTGGGGACAGGTCTTGGGCGGGGCCTTGGGAGGACACGGGGTAGGTGAGCTGGAGCCGAAGCGGGCGTCTGCGGAAGGGTCTGGGGGTCTGGCTGTGTCAGCTCCTTTCTCTCCTCCCCCTCCCCGCAGGAGGCAGTTTCGAGTGGGCGGAGGATTTCCCCCTCCTCCCCCCGCCAGGCCCCCCCCTGTGCTTCTCCCGCTTCTCCGTCTCGCCTGCGCTGGAGACCCCGGGGCCCCCCGCCCGGGCCCCCGACGCCCGGCCCGCAGGTACAGTGCTGCAGACCAGACCCACGGCCCTGTCCCCACCTCTGCCTGTCTGTGTCCCCATCTGTCTCTCCACTGCCTCCTGTTCCCGTCTCTGAATTTCTCTGCCTCTCTCGAGTCTTTTCAAGACCCCCTTTGTGTCCGCACTCGCTGCTTACCAGTAAGACTGCCCAGTTGAGACCAGGCGATGTTCATCAGATAGGCCTGAGCAGTCACGTCCCCTCCCCGAACCTGAGTTTCCCTTTCTGTAAGGATCCTTTGGAGTCTTGCCTATCTGTGTCCCGGCTCCTGCCTGGCACCTGCCAGATCCTGACCCCGTCTCCGTTTGCGGTGGTTAATCAGAGGCAAATAAGGAGAGAAGAAACCATGTGCTCAGAGCTGCTTGTATGAACCGGAGCAGAGAGAATGGCCAGGGAGTCCCACAGTAATAACAACAACGACACTGGTACCATTACTCACAGAAAGCTCTTACCTAGACCCGACATTATTTTGCCTCATCTGAACTCATCTCATCTTCGCTAGGATCCATGGGTGGATTCTAGTCTCACCCCCATTTTATAAAAGAGAAGACTGAAGCACAGAGAGGAATGAGGAGCCAGGATTCAAACGCTGCTGCCTGGCCTGCGTCCCTGTTGTCTCCAGTTATCCACACCTGTCAGGCTCGCTTCTTGTGTTTCACATGCGCCATACCGCTAAGCCTCACCTACCGCCTTGGGAGATGGCCATGTCCCCCTTAGTTTCTGATGGTCCAAAGCTAAGGTCACGGTCACAGAGGGGAGGGTAAGCCAGGTCTCTCCTGGCAGGCCTGGGCTAGGGGGATCAGAGCCTGGGACTGCCTGCTGCCGTCTCTGGAGATGCTGCTGAGAGAACACGCCTGGATGCTGGGTTTGTTCCCAGAGGACAGAGCTGGGAAGGTAGGAGGTGCAGGTGGCCCTTTTGGGGAAGGGTTCCTTTCTTGCTACTCCACATCGTGGCTGAGCCCAGATGTTGGCCCTGACACTTCTCAACTGTGTGGCCTAGGGCAAGTCACTTTCCCTCTCTGTGCCTCAGTTTCCTCACCTGTAGAATGGGGATAATAACAGGCTCTAACTCACAAGATTCCTGAGGATTAAATGGTTTAATCCTTCCCATGCACACAGCAGGGACCCTGGTCATGTATCAGTGGTCCCTACTTGGGAGCTGTTACCGCCCTTAAGTAAATGTTTATTGAGCATCGGCTGTGCGCAGGTGCTGTGCTGCGCATGGGGGATGCCGTGCTGAGCGGTATCAGTGAGCCCTGCTCTGCCCCGCCCACAGGCGCTGACCCCACAGCCCTCCAGTAGATGAGCAACTGCAAACCCAGGGTTGCTGGGAACGCAGCGGACAAGAGGGAAGGGCTTTGTCTCCCTGGTGGAAGTGCCATTTAATCGGGGACTTGAAGGGTTGGTTGTTGTTAACTAGGTGAAGGGGAAGGGGACAGTGTGCTAGCAGATGGAGCAGCTTGCACAAAGGGCCTGAGGCAGGAGAGAACTTGGCCAGTTCACGGAGCAGAAGGGTGGCAGGTGGGGAGGCAGGGTGGACCACGTAGGGCTTGAGGGTGGGCTGAGGGGCAGCAGCTTTGTCACGGGGGTGTTAGGGAGGCACAGACAGGCCGTGAGCAGGGAAGGAGCTCCGCCAGCCCTTGGTGGAGGAAGACCCCTCTAGGGCCATGTGGGAGCCCCTTGGAGGCTGGGAGGCTGGGGCGGGGTCCCGAGTGAGGGTGCGGAGGCAGGGAGAGGTAAGGGCAGGCAGAGACAGGGCAGGAGGGACTGTGCTGAGAGCTGACTCTGACTTGGCTACATCCTCTGGCTTCACCCCAAATATCACTTCCTCCCAGAGACCTTCTCTGAGGCCTCCAGGAGGACAAGGTGGGGTGAGTCCCAGGGCGTGGGGATACCAGCCAACTGGTGAGTCAGGCCGAGGCTGCAGGACAAGCCAGGGGAGATGACTTTGCCTTTCATCGCCAGGAGAGGACGGGGAGGGCTCAAGCGTGCAAAGCCCCGGATCCCCGCCACTCCGTCGGCAGACTCTCCTCTGTGGCAGCGGGGCTGGGAGCTGCTGAGCTTGTTCGTGGGGGCCAGGCAGGGCCCCCTTCTTCCTCAAACCCCTGTACTTGGCGGGGCTCTACCCAAGTAACAGGTGCTCACTGGGTGCCGAGTCTCCCCACCCCCTTAAGAAGGCCGTGAGGGTCAGGATCCCCATTTACAGAGAGGGGAATGAGGCTCGGGGACAGGGGGGGAGGGCAGTGGCTGGACCAGGCCCCTCCGGTTAGAAGGGTAGGGTGGGGAGTCACCGGCGGGTGGCCCTCAGTGAGATCCTCCTCCCCGCGGTCGTTGGTTTTCTGGGTCTGTGGAATGGTTGAGGGGCTTTCCTTCCACTGGAAGAGGAGGGGTCCTGGGAAAGTTTGGTGGGATGGCATTCTGTGCCAGACCTGGTGCTGGATGCTGGGGACGCAACAGTGACCAAACATAGTGCCCCCCTCCCCGAGCTTCCGTTCTAGAGGCGCCAGTGGAACAGGAAGCTAGCTCTCCACCAATGACTGGGATTATCCCAGAGGAACACTGGGAAGGAAAATAACGACAGTGCAGTGACACCGAATTACTGGGTGGCAGGGGCTAGGGGAGGTGAAGGGGCCACTGCTTGACTGAGAAGGGCCAGGAAGGCCTCTGAGAAGGGGGCACTGTGAGGGGGCCTGAGTTACATCATACATGCTAAGGAAATGGCAGTGGGCACAGCCAGTGCAAAGGCCCTGGGGTGGGACAGTGATTAGAGTTAGGAGGAACTGCAAGGAGGCCAGTGTGGCTGGAGCAGAGTGAGTGGCGGGAGGCAGGACAGGTGAGGACAGGAAATGGGCAGAGCAGATCTTGTGGGGCTTCCTGGGCCTCAGTGAGGGCTTTGCTTTCACATCGAGTGAACCAGAAGCAGCGAGCCTGTCTACCCTGTAATTCTGTTTCTCTCTCCACACCCTCTATCCCCAGGCCCCGTGGAGAACTGACTTCCCGAAGACCCACCCCTCCTATACCCCCAGAAGAGGGGCTGCGAGTAGAATCCTCTGTGGATGACGGAGCCACCACCACCACCACAGAGGCCGCCTCTGGGGAGGCCCCCGAGGCTGGGCCCTCCCCCTCCCCCACCATGTGCCAAATGGGAGGCCCTGGCCCCCTGCCCCCCAGCCCCCCAGACGGCTCCTCTGACCCCCCCGACTCCCTTGGTGCCAAATGAGGCCGGAAGCCCCTCCCCCCTCGCTGGAGAGCCGCCTTTCTTGAACTGAACTGAACTCTTTCGGGCCTGGAGCCCCTCGGCACAGCGGAGGCCCCTCCTCACCCACTCCCAGCCCCAGACAGGGCTGCAGGCTTTGGGGACCCAGACCCCCCCATCTTGCGTCTCCCCTTCCCTGCTCCAGCCCAGCCCCTGGAGGGGCCTCTGGTTCAAACCTTCGCGTGGCATTTTCACATTATTTAAAAAAGACAAAAACAACTTTTTGGAGGAATGAGGGGCCTGTGTGTGTTTCGGGGAGCAGAGCGGGGAGGATGCAGGGAGCAGGTGCTGCACTGGAGAAGCTGCCAGCCTCACCACCCCACTTGTCAGATGGGGACATTGAGGCGTAGGAAGGCGGAAACACTCACACAGTGACATGGCCCCAGCTTCTCTGCTTTTTTACATCCCAACTCTGTCTGGAGTTGGCATCAGTGACCTCGGCCGCAGCCTACGCTTACAGTTCAGGAGGCGACAAGGGGCCAGCGAGGGCTGGGGTGTGTGGCAGGATATGCCAGGGCCATGCTTCCACAAGGCATCCGGTGGTGGCCAGAAGCCGTCCTAGGACCAGGACTGGTGAGGGGGGCTCAGACATGACCTGCCGGTCCCCACACTGGATCATAGCGCCGCACGCCTCTTCTCGGACCAGCACCCCCTGTGCCTTGGTGAGGGACTGCCTGCTCACGGTGGCTGTGCCTCGCTTTACCTGTTCCTCCATGACACCTACCTCCCTGGCCTTCTGGTCTCTCTGATATTGTTGCTTTAGCTCCATTTCACCGGCCCAAGGTCTGGTCTCCATGTCTTGGTGTTTTCCCATCTCTTCATCCGTATCTTCATCTCAGCCTCCTTTTCCCTAATTGTTGCTATTTCCTTGAGTTTCTGAACCTTTCTTTCCTTGTCTGTGTTTCCTTGCTTCCTTCCTGTCTGTCTTTCTGCCCTGTTTAGTCTCGTTTTCTTTTTCTCAATTCTTGCTGGGCTGTTCACTCATCCCGCCTCCATTTCTGCCTTTCTCCTGAGTGCACCTGTCTTTGCATTTTGGTTCTCCTGGCTGCAAACTGTTCCCCATCACCTTGGCGCCAGATCCATCTGCGTATCTGAGGGATGCAGTTGGGATGAGGAGGGAAGAGCCCAGCTGGGATGCTGTGAGCTCCTGGTTTAGGAAATCAGGCAATGAGGGCATTGGGGTCACATGGAAATCTGGGGGTGGAGAGGGGGAGCGTGAGGGGATTAGGATTTGCTACTTTCTCCTGCTGCGACTGCTGGCAGGCTTGCTGCCGCCTGAATGGACCTTGGGGCACACCTACCAGGCTGGGCGTTGCATGGAACCAAGCCAGGCAGGGCAGTGGGGCCCAGACTCCAGGTCTGGACGAGGGATGTATTAGGTCACTAGGGTTGCTAAGACAAAGTACCACAGAGGGGTGGCCTAAACCACACACGATTATTGTCTCGCCATTCTGGAGGCTAGATGTTCAGGATAAGGCGTCGGCAGGGCTGGTTCCTCCTGAGGCTGAGAATCTGCAACCTGCCTCTCTTTCTGGTGGCTTGCTGGCAATCCCTGGTGTTCCCTGGCACAAAGAGGCATCACCCTGACCTCTGCCTTCGCCTTCACACGGTGTTCTGTGTGGTTGTCTCCACGTCTGAAAATTCCCTTTGTATGAGGATACCGGTCATACTGGATTAGGGCCCACACGAATGACTTCATCTTAACCGACTATACGTGCAGCGATCCTACCTTCAAATAAGCTCATGTTCTGTGGTACGGGGCTTCAGGCTTCAACATACAGATCTTGGGAGGGCACAAGCCTAACAAGGGGCTGGGAACTTGGGGTCCTGGGAGAAGAGGGTGCTGGAAGCCAAAATTCTGTTCCTGGGGAGAAGATGGTTTGGGGACAAAACCGAAGGAGAACATTGAGGTGACTGGAGTCTGATTTGAATGTTCCACAGGCAGATGAATTCCAGCTTCAATTGGCCAAACCAGAGTCACTGATTGCCTGCCCCCCTACCCCCAGTAAATTCCTTCTTCTACCACCTCAGTAAATGGTATTACCACTCACCAGCTGCTCTAGCCAGAGCCCCCTCCAGTCCTGCTGACTGCTCTGCTGAGCCGACTCTGGTGGGTCCACTGCTCTCCACCCCTACAGCCACCCTCTCATCCTGGGCTGACTTAGCTCGCTGCTACCGCCCCTGCTCACCCCCAAATGACGCTCCTGCGGCAGCCAGGGGCCCCTCCTACAACTCAATCCAGATACATCACCCTCCCGCTTCAGGCCTTGAATGGCTTCCCATCAAGGCAGAATGCACCAAGTCCCCACCAGGGCTGCTCAGGCTCCATGTGATGAGGCCATTAACCCCAACTTCACCTCCTGTCTTCCTCCTCAGCCACCATCATATGAGCACCCACACAGCCTGCTGTCTATTACTCCAACACACCACGCCTTTCCTGCCTTGGCACATGCTGTTCCCTCTGCCTGGAAAGCTCTTCCAGGGCATCTCCAGCATGCCAGCTACTTCCCCCATTGAGTGCCTATGGGTTCATTCCGCGGAGGGCAGCAGAGGGTGAGATAGCGGTAGGTCCTTCTGACCCAGGAGCCTCATTTTCCATGACCTTCTGGGGTAGCTAACTCCATTTCCCTGGAACCTTTGAGGAACTGGGAATTGCAGTTCATTTAGGAACTCCATTTCCTATCAGCCCCTGGGGTTCAAGGGGTCAGGACTGCTTTTCCCAATCTCTGGAAGGGTAGAGGCACAGGCTAAGGTAGACTGCAGCAGTCTTGAGAAACTCCCAGGAAACCTCAAGAATGCCTCCCTCCTCAGTGGCGCAGCCAGGGCCGCACAGCTTGCTGGGAATTGTAGTTAGATGGTCTCGTGAGGGGGAAGGGCAGGCCATCTTTGAAGGTGGCAGTGAAGTTTCAGTGCCAGGAGCCCTTCATGCTGGTGGAGGCCTGTGGCCAAGGTGGTGCTGGGCCCAAGATTGGTGTCACGCCCCCACCCTCACCTCACCGGGGGCACACCACAATTTAGGGGTGCAGGAGGCACTGCACCTCTGACATGGCCCAGGTGGCATGCTTCCCTTCCAGCCAGGTCTTGGTCCCGGGACCTGGCAGGAGCTGTGGTTTCTTCTCCTAATGTCTCCTCAGTTGCAGATCTTGGGTAGCAAAGTGACAGGGGGTCTCCCAACCTGCCAACTCAACCCTCTCGGGACCAACTCACATTTGCTCTCTGAGGACACCACGCATGCCCCAAGCTGGAGGGCTAAGTGGCACAAACCTGATCTGGGGCTCAGGGGTGCCCCACCGCTCAAGGCTTTACCCTCAAAGAGGGCGCACCTACACGTCATAGGCTCTCAGGTTCCTGGGACAGGCACTGTTAAAAACGCAGGCTCTCAACACTATCCCTGCTTGGTATATAATGTCCTCCGAAGGAGGGTGAGACTCTGGGGGCCAAGACATGGGCTCCAATGGCCCATAGTCAGCCCTCTTGGCCCCAAGGCCCCATCCCTCCCCAGCCCCCCACCTCCAGGTGCCCCATCAAGGCCTTGGCACATGTACCCAGCAGCCCTGCCCGCCCTTCCCTTTTCTGGATTCACCCTCCCCACTTGCTCCTGGTGCAGGTCCCCTCCACAGCTCTTGCAGCTCGCCAGCTTTCCCTCAGAGCGCCAGGCTGGCTCACAGCCCCATCAGACATGACTGGCTGCCCCTCTGGTCCAAGCCCGCAGCCCATGAGACTAAAGTGGGGCATGAACTCTGGCTCCTGGCTGCCAAGTAACATCTATAATGAATGCCAGACCTCGCCGCCGGAAGCCTCTGTACACCTGTGTTCTACCTGCCATGCAATCCTAACCCAACACGAACAGTAAACCTCTCCCGGCTCCACCTGGGTGGGCTCAGGTACAGTTAGAACTGAGCCCTGTGGCATAGGCCCCAGGGGTAGCACCCTCTGAGGGCGCCCTTCCCTCATGTGCTGTGAGGGCTACCAGCAGGTCAGCGTCCCTTGCTCTGGTCATGGATGCAGCTGACTGGCCAGACCCGCCAAGCACCTCAGCTCTGTCAGCCCCAAGAAATGAGGGGGTCTGCAGGCCGCGAGGGGTTAAATAATTAATAAGATTACCAACAGCGTGTTAATTACAAATGACAAGAGAGGAGCTCAAGGTGGTGAATTTTCCAAATGGGAAACCAGGATCTACAGCCCCAGGGCCCAGGGGTCCGGCCGCCCGGGTGGGGCAGCTCCGTAATAAATAATGGAGTTGGGGGCAGGGGCTCAGGGCTGCTCCTGCTTCTTCTTGACAGAAATCCTCTTCTTTCTTGCCGCCAGCATCTCATAGAAGGGGTCCACACTCACGGCTGCCCTGCAGAAGGGGAGGGGTCCCAGGGTGAGGGGCGGGAAGCGGGGGCCCCGCCCTCCTCCCTCGGATGCAGGAGTCCCGCCGGAGGACTCCGGAGCACAGGCTCACTGGATGGACTTGATCCACTCGTCCTTCTCCTCCTGCGTCGGGGCCGAGATCCGGTACACCATGTGGTTCCCCTCGACCACGCGGCCGTCGGCCTCCGTTTTGCACGCTTTGATGAGCTGCCCCTTGTTGTTGGGAATGTAAAGCTCAAAGCAGTTCTGCGGGGACACAAGACGGGAGGGACGGTGGCTGAGCAAGAGCCAGTCCGAGGGCCGGAGGAGCACCCCCCCAGCCGGAAGGGGCCCAGACAGTGGCTTACCGGTTTCCGGGGGTCATCCACCTCGCGGATGCTCAGATTCTCCAGGGGGATGATTCCTCGGGGCTCCTTGTCCTGAAAGAACAAGTGGGAGAGGACTCAGGCTTCCAAATCCCCGGCCCCTCCCCGCACCCCTCCCTCCCTCCGATCCAGGAACGCAGGTCCCCAGGGTGCGGCCAGCCCTGCCCTCACCGTTGTGTACTCAAAATAGTAGAGGCAGTTGTCTGTGAGGATAAACCAGCGCCGCTTCCACGTCTTCACCCGGCCCCCTGAAAGGGAAGGGGTGGGAGGAGGGGGGCCTGGGCTTAGCAGGGAGCAGGGCCCCTGGGGGGCCGGGGCAGAAGAGGCCCCGCAGCTCAGGGGAGGCGGGGCTGGCGGGGCCTAGGATAAAGCAACGCGTGGGCAGAGACAAGCAGGGACAGGCATGTCTGGGACCCAGGAACCGGCCCACCTCCAGTGTGGGGCTCTACGCTTTCTATGCCTGTCCGTCAGCCCAGGGCCCGGGAGCCCAAGCCCCAGCCCCCTCCCCTGGCATGGCATGGGGCGCAAGGACAGGCCGGGTACCTACCTCCTGGGGCAGACAGCGAGAAAGCAGGCAGGGCCAGGCGAGGAGAAGGGAAGGCAGAAGAACGGGGTGCCCCCAAGAGCCGCAGCGACAGAAATAGGGTGGGTGAAGGAAGAAATGCGCAAGGGGTGGGGCAGAGAATGAGGAAGAGCAGGGAGACACGCAGGGTGGGAGGGAGGGAGAGAGAGGGAAGAAAACCAGTTACATCCACATGAGGGAGGACCAGCCAGACCCTCTCCCTCCCTGGGAGGCTGAGACCCTGAACCCCACAGAGGCGGCCTGGGCAGTCCCGCGCATCAATGCCCAGCTTCAGCCCACACTCCCAGGACGTGTCGTAGGCCAGGAGGACCCTCCTTTGCAACCAGGAAGATGTCTCTCCCCTGGAAGTCATCCCCAGTCCTCAGCCCGAGGTGGGTGTGGGGACAAACTGGCTACATGACCTTAGGACAACCTCTTGCCCTCTCTGGACTCGTCTGGAGACCCGCTTGGGCCCGCACCTTCCTGCTGCAAGGTGACCTGCTTTGGGGTTCCTAGCGGTCCCGGGATTATGGTAACAGTCATGATGGCTTTCATTAACCATCTTTGTGAATATAACTACCACCATAGAGTCCCTTTCCGTTCATTGTTTTAAGGAAGAGATGCTTTTTTCCGATGGCCAGAGTGAAGAGATGCACATGGGTCATATATCTGGGCCCAAGGCCACCTCTGACCTGTGGCTATTGGTTGGTGACGCAGCCTCAGTGTCCCATCCAGGAAACAGGAGGGATTCTCACAGATGGGAGGGTTTGGAAGGGAGAGGACCTAGTCTCAGGGTACGCTGCCCTTCCTGCTCTGCTTTCCCCCACCTACTCACTGCCAGGGACACCATCTGGCTTCAGAGAATCTAAATCCCCCCAGATCAGTTTGCTTCCTCTGGGGCTGATGCAGGAATCCACCCATGCCAGAGTGTTGGCTGGAAAGAATGATTTGTGTTTAATGTGTGCCAGGACACCTTTGCACCCAGGCAGGCACCTGCTTCTCTTGTTGGGGAAGCAATGCCTTGGTTTACAAAAACAATTCCACGTTAGGAGCAGGGGATGAGACCTGGAGGATGCAAAGCCCTGCCCGAGATCCTGTGCTGGGCTGGAAGTTTCCTCTAGGCCTCCCAGCTGCCTCCACTGTCCGAACTGGACTGTAATTCATCATCGGATTCTTGTCTCCCTGCAGCAGCCATGCACTGTCCATGAAGGCACAGCTAACGTGCCTGTGGCTCCCGCTATCCCCACGTGCGGTTCCAGGTCGGCAGCTCTCAGCCTTGGCTCTGCATTGGAAGTCCCTGGGGGGTTCTCCCCATGACTGATGGCCCGCACGGCCCCCACAGAGCCTGACCTCAAAGTCTGTGGCCTGGCTGTGGGGTTTTGAAAGCTCCCAGGTAAATCTCTGGTACAGCCAGGGTTGAGAACCACTCTCGGCCTCAGATAACCCCACAAAAGGGACACAGCTGTCTAACCCCTGCTCACTGACCCTGGATTTGCGGGTGCTACGTGTTCCAAGGCGCCTCCCCCCATCCCATCCTGCCTAGACCTCTTTATTCATAAGCACAGAGCCTGGCCTGTGTTCAGGGCTCCCTAATCCCTTCCCTCCAATCGCCAAGGTTTATGGAGCCCCTCCTCTATTCCAGCCCTTTGCTTGGAGCCCAGCATTTTTTCAGATATGGACACTGAGGTTCAGAGAGGTCAAATCATGCCTGAGGTCACACAGTGGGTATGTGTGGAAGCCTCGTCTAAGCCCGGGCCCACTAACTTGCCTTCACAGAGGCAGCCAGTGGGGTCAGGAGGGGACGTACCCAGCTTAAGGAGCCAGCCCTCCCGGTCCGGATTGAAAAAGGTGTGGGTCAGATCATTCCCATCGTCCTCAGGAATCTTGAAGGGCTCATTCCGGATGCTGTCATAGAGGTTCTGCGGGACAAGGGCTCAGTCAGCGACTCCGGACCCCAGGGACACCCCCACCCCTCCGGGCAACCTGGAGGGCTCCAGTAGCCAGGGAAGCAATACGACCATGGTTGGGGCAAGCCCAGGATGGAAGAGGGGAAGACGGGGGGGGGGGGGGACTGAGGAGGAAAGGGACGAGGAAGGCCAAGAGTGGAGGGAGCCCCAGGGAGCAGAGGAAGGAGGAAAGAAAGATGCGGAGACGACAGGCACAGTTTTAAGAGCCAGCAAGTTCTCAGGGAGAAACAGACACGGAGGTGGACAACAAGCAGACCAAGACCCCGAAAGAGTCAGAGGCCAGAGAGAGACAGAAAAGAGGGACAGGCCAAGTCTGAGGCAGCCAGAGAGAAGAGGCAGAGAGACGGACAGGCCGACATGGCCGTGCATTCTGTGGTGGCGGGAGCCCCGGGGAGCAGCTCAGGCACCGGAGAACCTTGGGGAGGAGGGTCTGGGGCAGGAAGAGGGCCGGGGATGAGAGGTTGTGGGGGGGGAAGAAGGGTCCTGACCCTCAGTAGCTCCTCAGGCAGGTCCCCACCCTCGTTGATGCCCCGATTCATGGCCACAAAACGCTCCAGGCCCGGCTTGTCCCGGACGTTGGGATTGTGAAGGCTGGTGTTCAGCATGATGACGGCGAAGGATAGCACGTAGCATGTGTCTGCACCAGACAAGTCAGGTGGTGACGACACAGGGATGTGGGCCCCCAGCCCTCTTTCCCAGGCCCCAGGAGTCGGGGCCCCTACCTGTGGACTGGAAAACCCCGGGGTTGCACAGGCAGTATCGCTGGGCAAAGGCTTCCATCATCCGGTCGATCTTCTGGGCCTCTCCGGGAAGGCGGAAGCTCCATAGAAACTGCCTGGGTAAGAGAGGAGCCGGCTGTGGATACCGGGACTGGCAGAACCCCTCCCCTCTTAGTCCGAGTTAGGAACTGGCTGGTTCGAGCTCCAACCTTGTGGCCTCAGCAGCTGTTCCAGGTATGGACACGTGATCCAAAATGACCAGTGAGCACTGCCATGGGGCTTTCAGTGGATGTACATGCAAAAGCCTCTCTTCTGCTAAGGTTGCTAAATAGGTCTGGTGGTGGCTAAGGGCTCCTGTTATCACGTGGAAGGAGAGTCCACAGAGAACAATGCCATCACAGTGGTGAACACACGAAGAGACAGAGAAAGTTGACCTTCTGATACCATTTGAGCACCTGAATACCACTAGGCCTGAAGGAGGTTCTAGAATGGACTCTTGTATCACATGAGGCCATCAATTCCCCGATTGCCTTTTGTTTCAAGTAGGACTCATTACTTAGGAAGAAAGTCCTGACAGGTACATTCCTGCCTTTCCAACCCCAACCCTCTCACCTGAGGGCCTGCACCAGATTCAGGTCAGTGAACTCATGCAGATCCACAAAGGCATGGAGCACTGCCAGGTTCAGCTCTTCCCTGGAAGGACAGGGACAAAGTCACACACAGAAGGCATCTGGGGAGGCTGCAGCGGGAGTAGACAAGAGGCTAGCACTGTGGAGGCCGTGCCACCTCTTCTGCACAGTGGCTGCCTCCATAGCAGGGGAAAGTTTTGTGTGACCCAACACAGGCCTGTCCCAGGGGCAGGAATACTCAGAACTTGCTCCTGGGAGGATCATCTGCTATAAAATCTCTGGTTTGGCTGGACCTTTAACTAGAGAAGGGGAACTACCAACCGTCACCTCTCTCAATGATTCCAGGTTCTGCAGATGTCCTGAGACAGCCCCCACATCTCCCAGCAGTTCAGACAGTCCCCCTGTTCCCGAGGTGTCCACAAAATGATCCCCATGCAGATGTCCAGTCTCCATGCCCCGATGCTCACAGGTGGTCCCCAGATATCTGCAGATGGCCCTCACACCCCCAAATGTCCTTATAATCCCTATACTCCCCAGCCACACAGTCCTGATGCTCACAAGATGTCCAGAAAGGGCCACACCTTCCAGATGTCCACATGATCCCTAAGCCACCCAGGCATCCACAGGTGGTCCCCATGCACCTCAGGTGTTCAGACGGCCTCCGTGCACCCCAGATGATCCCAGTTTCCCAGACTTCATAAAAGGTCCCCATGCACGTTAGATGTCCAGACAGTCCCTACATCCCCAACATCCACGAGTCTCCATGCACCCCTGATGTCATGAATCCCTAAGCATCCCAGGTCCATCCCACGTACTCCTGATGTCTGGGCTCATGCACCCTGGACTTCCGGCTGGGCCCCACACCCCCCGAGACCCACAAATGCTCTTCATGCTCCCCGATGTGATGGGATTCCCCTGCTCCCTAAATACCCACCCCGTCTCCAGACATTAATGGATGGCCCTACACCCCCAGATGTCCACAGATATGCAGTCTCCACATTCCCCAAATGGTCCCAGGCTCCCACAGACCCCTGTGTCAGTCCACTCAGAAGGCTGATCTAGCAGGGCGTCTCCATGGGAGAGGGGCTGGCAGTGTACAGGCGGGTGCAGGGTATAGGGGGCCGTGGGAGCTGAGCAGAGGTCTCACCTCTCCCCCAGGTAGTCCCCGATGGCTGTCTTGTTCAGGCCCTCACCCTTGTACAGGAAGCGGGCGATCTCCTCAGGTGTGTTCTGCAGAAGTTCATTCTCCACCAAGAATTGGATGCCCTGGTGGGTAGGGGCTGGGTCTCAGTGCTGACAGCCAGAAAATCACTCCCCAACACCTCAGCGACCAAACCCAGCCCGACTCACAACAGAACAGGTCCCGGTTTCACTTTGAGCCTTCGCCCAGGTCTTTCACTAGCACCCCTCCCACCTCATAGCCTTTGTACCTACTGGCCCCTCCTCCTTTGCCTGGTTAATCCCACCACCAAGGGTGGGGTCTGGCAAGGAAGAGGACCTCAACGAATGTTTGCTGAATGACTGAACAAGCTGCCACTATTCTTTTGCTTCGGGAAAGAAAAACAAAATGAGAAGCAGTTCACCAAGGGCTATGAGAGCCAAGCCTCTGGCTGAAGTAGGGCTTCTCTGGGTCTCAGTATGCCCTGAGGCCCTCCATAATAGCTATATCTCACTCTGGGTTGTGCTATTCGTGTCTAGGGACTCCTTGGGGGAAAGGCGGGGTTCAACTCTTCTCTGGGTCCCCAACATTGCCTGACACAGGGGCAGGCCCAAGGGAGAAAATGGGTGCAAAACGAATGAATGATGGACAAACGTCTCCCCTCCACCTGGTGAATACTGACTTATCCTTCAAGATCTGCATGTCTTCTCCTCAGGGAAGCCCTCCCTGACTCCACCAGGCTTCCACTCTGAGGGTCCACAGCCCTGGTACCTCCCTCTGTCACGGCACTGGTCAACCCTCCTTTATGCATGTCACTGTCCATGTTTACTATCAGACTTGAGCTCTTCCTGGGACTCTAGGTGATGCCCCAAGTGGGTCTAAAAATATGAGCAGAAAGGAGAAGAGGACACCCCAGGCAGAGGACACAGCACAAGCAAAGATCAGGAGGCTGGAACACTTAGAGAACAAATGGACAACCAGTACCTGAAACCACAAATTAGGACCAAGTCTGTCTACCTAAAGTAGACCTTTAACTATTACACTTCTGGAACCTGAAGGTGCCAGAATCCCCTGCCTGGATGTCTGCCTGGCTGATCCCAGCCCAGTGGTCCAAGCACCTTCTTGGGATCCATGTTGAACTTCTTCCTTCCCATTGCCATCTTCCGGTTCCTTTGCAAGGTCTTACTGCAGGGGCAAAGTGGGGAATGGAGGATCAATGCGTGGGCATGCCTGGCCCTGGCCTGGCCTCATGACCCCCACGTTCCCCTTACCGGCCCTCACCTGCCCTCATTGGCTTCCAGCCCCTCCACCTCACTCATGGCTTCGCTGAGCTCCTCCCGCAGGCGCTGGATCTCCACCAGCAGCTCCTGCTTCCGCCGCCGGATGTTTTCCAGCTCCATCCGCTCCTCCGGAGTCAGGTCTGGGGGCTCTGGGAATCAGGGTCAAGGGTTGGAGATCAGTTCTGGGGACTAGGGGCCTGGATTTCTGCAATCTGGGAGAGGACAACGCTTGGAGGCTGGCAGGGCTCCTGGGCTAAGAGAAGGGCGAGAGTGAGGGTAGCGCCTCCTATGTCTGCTGTAAGGGGCTGGGGGCTTGGATTCCTCAGTTCAGGGAAGGAAGGGCTGGGGGAGGAGGAGGCTAGCGTACTGAACTCCCGAATGTGAGGGAGGAGGGGACTGGGAGCCTGCCCTCTTAGGTCTGGGAGAAGAAAAGGCTGGGAGCTTGAACTGCTTGGTCCATTACTTAGAAGTGGGCTAGACCTTGGCTTTCTCCCTGCATTCCTTGCGAGGTGGCTGGGGGCCTGGGTGTCCGGCCTCCTGGGTCCATGAAAAGTAACTATGACAGAAGCAGCTGATGACAGCTATTAAGAGTTGGGGACGGGGGGCGGGACATCGAAGGCACCCGCCTCCGCCTTAGCGGGATCTCAGAAGCTCTCAAGATTTCTCCACCCGCCAGAAGCCCCCCTCCCCGCTCCCGGCAGGCACTGGGCTCGCCGGGCCCCTCCAGCGGGAATGGTTCCACCCCGGCCTCTCCTCCGCTGCTCTATCCCGCCCCCTCCCGCCGCCACCGGAAACAGGCTCGGCCCAAACAATGGCCTGGAACGCCCCGCTCTCGGGCCCCGCCGGAAGCCCGTTCCGCGGTCCACAAAAGCAAGGCGACCACTGGGCCCAATGACTCCGAGCGGCGCGCACCAGGAGTAACATTCGCTGCGGGACGTTCCGGACGAAATACTCCATCCACTCCCAGCCAGCCCCGCCCCTCTCCGACCTACCATAGACACCGTCCTCCATGGCGGCTAGGAAGGCCCGCGGGGAGTCCGGGGCGGTCCCGCCGGTCGGGCCTGGATCCGCGTTGGCCCGCGGGCTCGGGTGAGCCCGCTCAAACGCCCCGGGAGCCACCGCCGCCTCCTCAGCGCCAGTCCTCAGCGCTGAAAAGACTCTCCCTTCACCTCCCAACAGCCCCGCCAGTAGGGACCGCCCCTCGTTTTGACACTGTCCAATCTACGATGGGTCTTCTCGTCTGCTCCGCCCCCGACAGCTAAGGATCGTCGTCCCGGGCCAATACGTGCAGGAGGAGCAGGCGTAGCCCTGTCCGGCCCGAGGTAGACGATCTGTAGGGCCAATCGGAGTGCGGGCAGGGTGCCGGGCCCCGCCTCCGAAACAAATGAGGACGCTTGGCTAGTTTGCCGGCCAATGAGAAGCCTCAGAAAAGAGTGGCATGGAGGTGGGACTATGTACGAGAAGAGGGGACTGCGCCTGCGCAAGGGCTCTGGGCATTAGCACACTAGTTCGACCGAGCCCCGCCTCTAGTTATACGTTGCCAGGGGCCGGCATTTTGTTAGTCTTGTTGCCGGGGGACGGGGCCAAAACTGTTGGATGGTTCCTTGAGCCACACCTCCCAGCTGGCCAAGCCGGCTTTTGACCGCAGCGGTTGCCATGCAATCGGGAGCACCTTTAGTTTGTCTTACTTTTGGCACCCTTCCTCCGGGTACCGGCCGCTCCGATCGCCAGACAATTTCCTCACCCCATCCCATAACCTCCCCATCCACCTCACCCTCTTCGGAGGCAAGACATGGTGAAAAAAAGGCATTCTTTATTTCAAATGCTGCTCTCATGGGGATCTATCATGGAGAATGGTAAAATAGGGGAAGGCTAAATATAGTGAAAGCACAGGCTCCGCCTTCCTGGCTCTTTCTGCCTCTCGGGCACCTCCCCGCACCCCCGCCCCCAACCTTCCAAACTATTCCTCTTAGCTCAGCTTCCAATTCATGCGACAACTCCCTTTTCCGTGGCATCCTCCTATCTCTGATTTCTTGCCCCTCTCGGAGTCCTTTCCCTCTTCTCCCACTCTCCGCACTTCAGGTATCCCCTCTCCTCTCCCTTAAACTCCACCCTCCTCTCAGAGTCCTCCCACATCCAAAGGCCTTCCCTCTCCCCAGACTCTGATTCCCATTCCGCGCAGGGGCCTGGCCAGGGTGGAGAACCATAGGCAGGTTCCTAAGTGGGTCTGGGCTTTGTCCTCATTCGCCGTCCCTGGATTAGGCAGGTGGGGACAGATTGGGGAACAGGACCTGAATAAACTGATGGATTAGACACAGAGCCTCCCAATCCCCTCACTGACCTTTATGAGTGGCCCAGGCCCTGTCCTCCCCAGTGGAAACCCAGGCTGTGCCAGCCCTGCCCTTCCCTCTCTCCTGCAAAAGAGAACCCTTTTCCTGTCCCTTTACTACCAATTTAACATCCTTCTCCAAGCCTGTGTTTCCACTGCCCCAAGTCCCTGGCTCAGATGCCCTAAACTGGGAGAGCAGCCAGCTAATTAATCCCAGCCGGTTATTACATGGGGGTTTTGAAGGATAAAGGAAGGTGGGGGATGCCAGAAGAGGGGGTCTGAGTTGATGCAGCACTTGGGCAAGGTGATGGGCAAGGACAGTGCCCGCTCGCCATGCTGGGACACGGGTGGGACTGACACTGGATCCTTCTGCAGCTGACTCCCAGCTGCTCGGCACATAAGTAGAGAGCAGCATGGTCAGGGGGCCAGGCGCAAGGACTCACGCCCCAGAAGCACACTCACAGACACACCACCAGGGCTCCCAGTGATTTAATCTGGGGGCCAAGTCTCCCCCTACACACATACTTTCCCCTGGCATTCATAGCTATCTTCTCCTTCCCCTGTCCCCCAAGCTGGACCAGAGAGATGGTGACTGTGGCCCTTAGCCACAGCCCACACTACCCCTTGCCTGCTCTGTCATTCAGACATCCAAGTTCAGAGTTCTGGCCTCCAAGAGCATCTCCTATCCTATCCCAGTTGCCCCTGTAAGACTATGCGTTCCAGCACCAGGGAGAGCTGGGAAATCTCCAAGACCCTCACACCCACCCACCCTCAGTGAAGTGAGGAATCATCCTGGTGGAAAAGCCCTTGGAGAACTTCAAGTTCAAATGCCCCATTTTCACAGATGGGGAAACTGAGGCAAGAAGAGGGGAGCGATTCGCCCAAAGTCACGCAGTAAATGGGGGCAGAGTTGGGATTCAGAGCAAAGCTTCCTGGATCCTTATAAAGGGATGCATTCTAATGAGCTCAACCTAAATTTCTAACCCTTCTGTAGGAACCATGGGAAAAAAACAGATATCTATATTTATATTATATATATACATATATATAATGCACATATGTATGACGTCTTTAAGAAATAGACACACATGGCTAGGTATAGGATCCCAGAGCACTGCAGACCCAAGAGCCTTAGGCCTCTCCCTTCCCTTGCCAGGTACCTAGCTGTGTTACCTACAGGGTCTTGCCTGGACCCTCGCTTTCTAGGTGAGCCCAGAAATGCTGCCAGACAAGTCCTGAGTCCACCTCCCAGGACTTGGCACTTCTAGGAGCGGATAGAACTTCCAGATTTTGATAATGGACAACTCCAGATCCCCAAAGTATTGGTTCCTTTTGGCATTACAGAGCTACAAGTCGTCAAGATTCTTGACTCCACTGGGCAAACACCACTGAGAGTCTCAACTCCACGGAAAACTGAAACCAGCAAATCTCAGACATCGAGAATCACCATTCCGTCTTGACTCTGTGATGAATCTAGAGCCACAGAATCCCTGATCCCTTTGGACGTTCTAGAATGGCACTTAAAAACCCTGAGGATCATTCAGAAGCATTAACTGTCCCCTCGGCTCAATATTCTACAGCCAGTGGTGTGGAGTGATCTAGTATCAGGAACTCCCACTCTGTCACTTTAGTGCTTCTAGACCCACGGACTCGCCATTGTTTTGTGCATTCTAGAGACATGACTCTTTAGTTTTTGAAGTAGTCCAACTCTCTAGGTCAAATCTGTTCTAGAATCACCAGTGCTTGCCTCTGTGGTCAGTTTAGATTCACAGGATCTTAACTCCTGGGCTTTCCAGAAACAGGTCTTTTCTTGACTTGCAGACAACATTTCTTGTCACTGGTCAATCAAGATAGTCTTGAATTCTTGGGGCATTCCATGACTTTCTCTCCTTAGGTGATCTAGAAAAAATGATTTGTTACTTGGTTGGCTGTAGGGTATTCTAGACTCCAAAAGAAAATGCCTGAAATGCTAAATCATTGTTAAGATGGCGCCTGCCGGACGCACAAAGGGCGGTGCTCTGCCTGCTTTCGAAAGGAGGGTGATTTTCTGCTTAGGCCTGCCTCCCGCTCCTGATTGGCGACTCAAGTCTTCCGCGAACGTGATCAGCTTGTGGACACCATTTACCTGTATGATGTGCCTTCCTGCGTGAAGGGCTTGTGACTGCCTGACCTTTGTGCTGATTGGGCCATGAGTACTATATATGCCTTGCTGTTTCCAAAATAAATGAGTTCCTGCTTTGACTGAGCTCCCTGTCGCGTCTGTCTGTCCTCGGGAATGAGGGCTGGTGATCGGGCGGACAGCCGGCACTTGCCTCTCTCGACCTCGCCGGAGCGTGCTCTCCCCTCACTCCTCTGCAGGTTCAGGGGGGGTTCCGTGGAGGGCTAAAAACCCCGACATTTAGGACCCAACATGGGGCTTGAAGACTCGGTTGGCAAACTGAAAGTACTGGCGACTCAGGCTAAGCGTGGTTCAAGGTAAGTGCACCCCCAAAAAGATGGGGCAGGCAACCTCTAAGGATGAACCTGCGTTTAAAGCGCTGAGATACATGCTTAAAAGCCAAGGGTTAGAACTCTCAGATTCCCAGGCTGAAAGAGTCTGGGAGACCTTTGTGAGGGAGGCCCCCTGGTCAGTAACCCTTTTGATTATTCCACCTGGGACCATGTCAAACGACTGAACAGAAAGGGAGAGATAGACCGGGGTGAAGACCCCCCTCTGGGAGTGTACCCTACCTTGTCGGCCCTTAAGGCATGTTTCGGAGACTCTCGATCTTTATCGCCCTGCTCGGCAGGTCCCGCAACGAGTCCCAGCAAACAGGGAGCTAATAGGCAATACCCAAAAGAACCAGATAAACCAACTCCTAAGGAGGCGTCTGCGCCCCCGGAGGAAAGGGAATGGGAATGTTTTGATGAGGAACATCTCAGGTCACCTCCAAAGCTCCATCCTGCCCTGCCCAGGATGGATATGGATCCCTGGGCCGGCCCCAACCCATCAGCATCTATCGCTGAGAGGCCCCCTGACATCGCCCTGCCACCATCTTATCCGGCATTTCCGCAACTGTTAACTCTGGCGGGAACGGGCCAGCTGCGTGGTACCCCTGGGAGACCCAAGAGCTCAAAGAACTAAAGAAGGCAGTCTCGCAGGATGGGCCTAATTCCCCACGGGCCGAGACCATCCTCCAAGGGCTAGCTCATCAGCCCTGTACTACTCAGGATTGGAAGAGCTTGACAAAGGCAGTCCTTCCTGGTCCCCTGTTCCTTAAGTGGTGTGCCTTCTTTAGGGAGGAATGCCACGTCCAGGCAGAGAGAAACCAATCTGCACACCCTCTGATTCCCTTTACCTTTGGGATGCTCTCGGGGACCAGTGACCAGTGTGCTACGGGTCTCCAGCAGACCGCCATTCCCGCCCCTTATCAGGAGCAAGTCAGAGCCCTTGGGCTGGCCGCCTGGAAAAAACTGGAGGAAGGCCCCTCGGAACCGCCGGTTTCTGGAATCACCCAAAAGCCCACTGAGGACCTCCCGTCCTTTGTAGACAGGGTAGAAAAGAGCTTGCAGCGTAAATTTCCCCCAGGGCCCTTGCGGGATCAATTTGTTAAAATGTTGGTTTGGGAGGGGATGACAACTGACCACAAGTTGGCCTGTGCAGGGCTGAAAGATCCATCTATGGAAAAGTGGATAGTCGCCACCAAAGACGTAGGCACCCAAGCCCATCAGTCTCAACCTTGATTGCCGCCTTGCAGGTGCAAACAGCTTCCTTAACAGAGGCCTGAACTACAGCCCTCTCGCTTCGGCCCCAAGGGAACAGAGCCCCAAACCAAGGAGTGAAAAGCCAAACCTGTTTTGGGTGCGGCAAAACAGGACATTTCAAAAGAGAGTGTCCCAATGACTACACCACTAATGGCGGTCAAGGAGCTTCCATAATGCCTAAGAAAAACAAGCTCCCACCTAAAACGCCTTGCCCTCGATGTAAGAAAGGGTTCCATTGGCAGAAGGACTGCCGATCTAAGTTTGACCTTCAAAGTAACCCTTTAAAGTAGGGGAGGGGCAACCTCCAGCCCTGTTAGCCCAAGGAGGAAGGAGTTCTTCTGATTCCCCCAGGGCCCATTGGACAGTGCCCATAATACCGGGGGTAAGACCAAAGATGGACATATTCATATCGGGGAAAAGGTTCTGCTGCCTAATTGACACTGGGGCAGACCGAACTGTGCTTAGAAAGGAGGAAGTTCCCCTCCACTGGAGGCCAGTCCTGGGACCCCCTTTACTAGGGGTCCGAGGCAATGCGACCTCTGAGGAAACTAAGGACTGGCTTAAATGGGAAGACGTAGATAGCAACCATGGGGAAGTCAGACCCCTCGTTGCCTCTGGCCTGACAGCTAACCTGCTGGGCCAAGACATTCTGGGAGCAGCCGATGTCTACATTACCAATAATCCTAAAATTCTTTATGAAGACATATTGGGGGAAGAAGAATACCAACGACAATCTGGTTGTTCTAAGAACCCGAAGTCTACATTCAGTGATTATAGGGGGTACCCTTCCTTTGAGGCTTCGAGACCTAATATGCCCCTTTCCCGAGTGAAGCCGCACCCCCAACCCTAAAGGCCACTGCTCTGATAACGCCTGCCATTACATGGCTCCCAGGACCTCCAGTCTGGGTGGAGCAGTGGCCATTACCACAAGCTAAGCTTCAAAGACTTAAAGAAATTACCCAAGAACAATTAAAACTGGGACACATTAGACCTTCCCTGAGCCCATGGAATAGTCCTGTTTTTGTTATTCAGAAGGCCTCTGGCAAGTGGAGGATGTTAAAGGATTTAAGAAAGATCAACAAGAGCCAGCAGATGGTTCCTGTGGGCACGCCCCTGGGGGTGCTGCCCTGGATTCCCTCCATTCCAAAAGATTTGTCCCTCATTGTGATTGATATTAAGGATTGTTTTTTCTCCATTCCCCTCAACCCTGTTGATTGCGGGAAGTTTGCTTTCTCCGTACCTTCCACCAATTTTCAGGGACCTGATGAGGGATACGAATGGACAGTGTTACCACAAGGCATGGCTAACAGCCCAGCCTTTTGCCAACAATATGTCTCTCAAGTTTTGCAGCGCCTTCAACAGTGGCCAGGGGTGGTCCTATATGCATACGTGGATGATATTATTTTGGGAGCATCCACTACCCAACAGCTGAGCTCTGCCTATCAGAAGCTCCAAACCCTCTTGAGACAAGGGGGGTTACATGTGTCCAGCAACAAGGTCCAGACCATGCCTCCCTTTGAAATACTGGGAGCGAGGCTTCACCTGGACTCTGTGTCCCCTTAAACCCCAGCTATCTATCAAGGACTCCTACTCCCTGGTAGAACTACAAAAGGTATTAGGGGAGCTTAATTGGCTACGACCCTGGCTCCACATTGCAACAGAGGACCTTATCCCTCTCTTTGAGTTGTTAAAAGATAAAACCCCATCTGAGCTTGTTGTGCTGACAGAGGGACATAAGCAAATATATAAAAGGATTCAATTAGTGCTTGATAATGTCCAACTGGCCAGGTATCAGTCCGGCTGTGAACTCTGTCTATGGATCCTCCCTGGCTCAGAGTTGCTCACCGCAGTCGTCACCCAGCAGGGTGATCCCCTCCAATGGATTCACGCATCAATGGGGGGGCCCCTCGAGTGTATGCCCAACTGGATCAATTGGCAGACCTCATAATTAAGGGCAGAGACATCACACTGCGCCATTATGGGAAAGATCCAGACAATTTAACTGTTCCCTACTGTCTGTCTGACTTCGAATGGATCAGGCGAAATCATAATAGAGTATCTAATGCCCTGACTGGCTTCTGGAGTAAAATTGTTTGCCATTACGGGCCTAATAGATGGGCTACCTCCTTCGCCAAGCTGACCTGGACCACTCCTAAGCTCTTTCTGAGTAAACCCCTCACTGATGCCCTGAATGTTTTTACTGACGGGGGAAAGGAAGGATCTTCCATTGTTATCCTCCCCCCACCCTGCTCCCCAAGCAAGCTGGGAGAGGACAAATACTTGGAGAGGGTCAATGGATTGGCCCAATTTAAAGAGCTATATGCCACTGCAATGGCTCTAGACAAGATTCACGAGCCTATGAACCTCTTCTCTGACAGTCTATATGTTGTTAACCTACTCCCTGCCTTGGTGTCCTCTCACATTCGGCTAGATAAAAATCCCATAACCCCCTTGATGATTCAAGTGAGGTCCTTGTTAATAGGACGATCCAGACCCATATTTGTGCGACATCTTCGAGGACACCAAGGCTTACCTGGACTCCTCTCCCGGGGGAACCTGATGGCTGATCAATTGGCATCCTCTGCTGTTTAGACCATATCTGCACAGCAGACTCGGGACCTCCAATGAGCCCAAGACCTCTACGACCTTACTCACCTTAACTGGAGGGGGCTTCATCACAAATTCCCCCATATTCCCATCAAGGGCTTAAAGAAAATCATTAGACCTGTAAATCCTGTTTACCATTCCTGCAAGTTCCACCCCTGCAATCCCCAGGCGTTAACCCAAGAGGTCTTAAGCCACACTGTCTCTGGCAGACTGATGTCACTCACTATGCAGCCTTTGGAAAACTAAAATTTGTATTTGTCTCAATTGATACATACTCCCATGCTTGCTGGGCTACTGCCCATACGGGAGAAAGAGCCAAACATGCTCAAAGCCATTTTTTGCAGTCCTTTGCTACCCTAGGCATACCACACCAAGTAAAAACAGACAATGGCCCCTGCTTTATTAGCAAGGCCTTGCAAGAATTTTTTGATAAATGGCACATAAGCCACTCCACAGGGATCCCATATAACCCACAAGGCCAAGCAATTGTAGAGCGCCAGAATAAAACGCTGAAAGACTTATTACAAAAACAAAAAGGGGGAACAAACCCCCACAACCAACTGCGAATGGCTCGGCTTACATTAAATATTTAAAATTTTTCAAAGGATCTATCCTTAACGGCTTTTCAGAGACATTGGACAAACCAAACGCCATATGCCAAAGTTGAAGTACACTGGAAAGACCAGCTGACTGGGCAATGGCGAGGACCAGACCCACTGATAAGTATGGGCAGGGGATTCAGATGTGTGTTTCCTACAGGAGATCCGAATCCAGTTTGGGTTCCTGCCCGCAATTTGAAATTTTGCCCACAGGTAAGCGATGACCAAAGCCCAGGAAGAGACCAAAATGGCCGAAAAACAGACTGAGACCTTATCTAATAGACAGAGAAAGAAATTATGGTGGCTATGTAATCGCTTTAGCCGCATGCTTACCCGTTCCTGGTGCAGGGGAAAGGGAAAACAAAAAGGAAAACCCAAGAGCGCCGCCCGCTCTTGAGGGCCCCCTTGTGCTGCTTCTTCCAGGAATGCCCTTGCCGCATCGCCCTTGGTGGACGCTCTGCCTGTTAGCGACTGGCTTCGCTGACTGCCGCTGCTGCTGGACTGATCCTTTACAGTCTTCTGGAGGACTTGAAGCATAACAACCTTACTAGAGACTGAAGAGTCCATCTCCACCCGGCCCACCCCGGACACCTCCAAAGAAATTCTCCGAAGGACCCAGATTCAAAGAGGACTTTGAGATAAGATTCCAGATGTCCCCCTTTATTGTTGTTGTGTTCATATTGATTATAGGGGCACCTACAACCCAGGCTTGGGGCAATTGGTGTCAACAATGCAATGGGCGCACCTTTGGATTTATTCCATCTACTTGTTATATTACTAGATATAGCTGTGTTGTGGGAGACATCTATTATTTTGCTGCAATCCTAAGTAAGAGTACTTCTATCTTTCTATTACTTTCCTTTGGTCCTTGTGTTATTAATAAGCTGATTGGGTTCATAAAAAAATAGGATGAATGCTGTACATCTCATGGTACTTAGGCAACAATATCAACCCTGCGTGGGAACCATATGAGAATGGCTTTAACTATCAAGATGTTGAAACTGTAGTCCCACAGCCATGATAAAGTTTTACACTAGAGGTCGATTGACCCCCGCCACTGATATATTGGCCTATTGAGGTTTCGCAGCCTACTGGATGCTGACACCCACACCGTCAGAGTGCCACCTTCGATAAGGTGACTCCGGTAGGGTTCGCTCCTCTCTGGCTAGCGACTAACCTCCATACAAAAACAAAAAGGGGGAAATGTAGGGTATTCTAGACTCCAAAAGAAAATGCCTGAAATGCTGAATCATTGTTAGGATGGCGCCCGCCGGATGCACAAAGGGCGGTGCTCTGCCTGCTTTCAAAGGAGGGTGATTTTCTGCTTAGGCCTGCCTCCCGCTCCTGATTGGCGACTCAAGTCTTCCACGAACGTGATCAGCTCGTGGACACCATTTACCTGTATGATGTGCCTTCCTGCGTGAAGGGCTTGTGACTGCCTGACCTTTGTGCTGATTGGCCCATGAGTACTATATATGCCTTGCTGTTTCCAAAATAAACGAGTTCCTGCTTTGACTGAGCTCCCTGTTGCGTCTGTCTGTCCTCGGGAATGAGGGCTGGTGATCGGGCGGACAGCCGGCACTTGCCTCTCCCGACCTCGCCTTGCCGGGGCGTGCTCTCCCCTCACTCCTCTGCAGGTTCAGGGGGGTTCCGTGGAGGGCTAAAAACCCCGACAGTTGGCTGAGTTTAGAAGAAATAGTCCATTGAGTCTTAGGTCATTCCAGACCTACAAACTCTTGATCTCTTGGAGAACTGTCAACATCCTCCCCTGGAGGAAGTCTATACCACTGATTCCTGACCTTGCTCAACAACCCAAGTCAGCCGCACAGAAGAATACAGAACCAGCAGTCCTTGCCTCTTGGGTGGTCCAGAATTCTGGATCCCTCAACTGGTGAGACTCACCAATCAGGCTTCCTTCCTCTCAGGAGGAAGCATGAAACTCAGGAATTAAGATCTAACATGTCCGTGGTGGGTCCACTAGACACAGTAGAACTTCACCAGCTAATAATTTACCCAGCAGGCCTACTGGTCTTGGGAAAAGCCTGCTCCCATCACAAGAGAGGGCTCAATCTCTCCATCTTGCTACCTCTGGAAAGAGGATACAAATAGGGGCACACCAGCTGGCATCACGGGGGCAGGGTCAGCACCAGGGTTGGTGTGAGTACTTGGGGGTTGGCAATTCCACCTTCTGCCTCTGATCCATCCCCCTCTTTGGCTTCCTCTTCCTCCTCTTCCTCCTGGCAGCAGCTCAGTGCAAGTTCATTCTCATAACATGCAGCCAGAGAGCCAGGAAAGCTAGACTTGGGGCTGTGGGAAGCCCGTTCTGCCTGTTCGTCCAGCTCCTTGGCACTGCAGACAGGTGTCCCCGGGACCTCATAAGCGCGATGGAAATGGCGATAGTCAGCCTCATACTGGGAGCCACGTTGGAAGAGGACTGGCTCAAAACGATGGCCCCAGAGCAGCTCACCAGGGAGGTAGGAAGAACAACACTGTGTGGTCATGGCTGTGGCCTCAACCATACCCTCAAGAATGACCACCAGCTCAAAGTCAGCCGGGTCCAGCTCGGCAAGTCCTAGTTCATACAGAGGACTGGCAGAGTCGATCTCGTGCACAAATAGTGATGGGAGATACAAGGAAGATGCGATCAGTGCCACCATCAAAGCCCACGTCCACATCCTGGTGGTCCAGTGGTATGTACTCACCTTCCGGGGTCACTCGAGGCTGCAGTGAAAGGTGAGGGGTCAAAGGCGACAGCAGGGAGCACAGAGATGAATGGAGCCAGAGGGAGCCAGAGAAAGAAATGGAGATGCAGAGACAGAGGAGAGCAGAGATGGACAGGGGTGGAGTGCCAACATGGATCCAAAGAGAGGGGGATGGAGGACCAGAGAAAGTGGGGATAGGGACCCAGAGATAAAGAAAGGGGGAGGGAGAACTCAGAGAGGGTTTTGGCAAGAAGCCAGAGAGAAAGAGAGGACTGATACTGGCATAGAGCCGCAGAAATCAGCAAGGCAGAGAAGTTAAAGAGACAACAGAAGGTAAGAATGACATTCAACCAGCAATTGGAAAAGAAGAGGAATAGAAAAATGGCTTTCAGTATAGGCCAGAGAAAGACAAACCAGGATTAACACCTGGGTCCCACACCCTGCATTCCACCACAGCCTCAGGCTACCCCCTGGGCTCTCCACCAGCAACCCCAGCCCAAGTACAAGCCCCTCCATCCCTTGGTGTGTATATGTGCTTGGGGCCGACAGGTAAGGTATGCAGTCCCTAGGCCAGGTATTGGTGGTTTTGCCTCACCTATCCATTGGTTCCATACCATCTCCCCCGACTTCTGGGAGACAGTAACCCTCCCGGTCATGAATAATGCTGTCTCAGACAATCAAGCAAGAGACAGAGGTAGAAGGTAGGGATCCATTCTCTCATAATTATCTCCAGGAGCCCTTAGATACTACTGGGTTCTCCCTCTCACCAAAGTCCAACTTTGGTGCTTAGATGTCTTGGGCAAGGACAGCTACTGCCTACAATTTATTGGTGCAGTTTGACCACAATTCTAGAAACACTAAGATACCTTCTTCAGGGAACTTGAGGGAGCTGCTAGCCCAGGGGCCAATGGGAATTGTAGTTTTTTGGGTTTGTTTGTTTATTTTTCGCTACGAAGCAACAATTCAATTGTTTCCCAAGCCCTGCCTTGTATTCCGCAGAGCAGGAGGCTGATGGGAGAGGCCGGACCACTAGGGAATGAAGCCGCCCACAAATACTGCAGGACTATATGCCCAGAAGCCACGGAAATCTTGTTCTGTGGCTCTGCAGGCGTGAGCTGCACCCCATCCTCCAGCCTCAAGTCATAACCCACTCCCTGTATCCAAGTGTCACCTGGGAGTAGAAAGCTGAGCTGTGGGTTTACAGCACCAACTTACATCTCCGGCGACCCCCTCGGGGCACCTTCCTCCCTGCCCCCAGAGGCTTCGGGGAATTGTAGTTCAGAGCCTCCACAGGCAAGCGTGGCCCTCTCGAGTCTGCCACGATGCCATAGGGGGCCTATCCAAAGCCACAGGAAGTTCTTTGTCTCTCCACACCTGTTTCAAGTCCAGGCCTCCAGGAAGAACTGGAGAACTCTCTTAATGAGGTTTTTACATCTACAACTGCTCCGGAAAATTCTTAGCCCACAGCGGGGCGGAAGTGTCCCTTCTCGAGTTTGTTGGGAAGTGTAGTTCACATGCCCTCAGGCCTACATCTCCCACAAGGCCCCGGGGCTTCGTTCCCATGGGCCCTGGTGGCCGCCTTCCCGGGACGCCCGTTACCTACAACAGCTGGGCCCGCACGTGGGCCTCAACCAGGTGGCTGCGGCGCAGGTTGCCGACGCGCCACATGAGGCAGAGGCGGCGGTCGCGCAGCGCCACGACGGCGTTCTCGCTGAAGACGAGCGTCTCGTTGCGTTTTTTGGGCTTGGCCATCTTGGCCATGACGGCGCCCACAACGAAGGCGTCCCGCGCGCAGCCGGCGATGCACGGCAGCACCACGGCGGCCACAGCGGCCGAGCACTCCTCGGTGACGCTGCGCACCCCATAGCCGATGGACGTCTGCGTCTCCAACGCAAAGAGGAAGGCGGCTAGGAAGCTGGCCACCTGGGAGAAGCAGGGCATGGGCGGCGGCGGGGCGGCCGGGTCGCCGTGCAGCGAGGCGATGAGCCAGAAGGCCAGGCCGAAGAGCAGCCAGGAGGCCAGGAAGGAGCAGGAGAAGAGCAGGCACATCCAGCGCCAGCGCACGTCCACCCATATGTAGTGAACAGGTCGCTCAGGTAGCGCGCGCCCTGGCCGCCCAGGTTCACGAAGCGCACGTTGCAGTGCCCGTCCTTCTTGACGAAGCGCCCGTGGCTTCGCCCCACCGGTGACAGCACGCTCCCGTTGCGGCACAGACCCGGCCCTCCCTCCTCGTTGCCCGCCCGGCTGTGCCGAGATTCCAGGGTGCCTCTAAGGCGGCCCTAGCCAGGCCCATTGGGCGGGGTTTTCCCCTCTACCTGGCCTAGTGGGGGGCAGGCGCCCCAAAGCTGCAGGGACAAGAAAGGGGCAGCAGCATCAGGGGGGCCAGCAATGGGTGGGCTCATTGGCCGGGCATGCTCCCTAGACCTTAGTGGCTTCATATGGCAAATGGATGGAATTGAGGCAGTAAGGCATCAACAGTGACAATCATACTGTAGGAGACACGTGTACAGCGACAACAGCAACAAAAACCATTGCCATCACAACGTTCTAGCAAGCACTGCAATAATTTGAGCAGCCGTGTACACAGCCACTGTTGAGAGCCCTTTACATGAACTTACACATTTGAGCCTTACAGCAATGTAGACATGATTATCCCCATTTTACAGATGAGAAAACCAGAGGCATGGGACGTTCATTTAATTTGCCAAGGTCACAGCAGAGTAAATGGATTTGAGTGCTAGCTAATCTAGAGTCCTCTAAGTGGAAACTGTTTCTCAGCATAGAGCAATGACTCCAGGCTTAGATCTCCCCTGTGGCTCAAAAACAGGTTCAGAAAACACAGCAATGAAAGGGAAAAAAAGTAGGTAAGTTGAACTTCATCAAGATTAAAAACTTCTGTGTTTTAAAAGGATACTGTCAAACCCTCCCACACTGCTGGTGGGAATGTAAACTAGTTCAACCATTGCGGAAAGCAATATGGAGGTTCCTCAAAAAATGAAAAATAGAAATACCATTTGACCCGGGAATTCCACTCCTAGGAATTTCTCCAAAGAAAACAACTTCTCAGATTCAAAAAGGCATATGCACCCCTATGTTTATCACAGCACTATTTACAATAGCCAGGAAGTGAAAGCAACCTGTGTCCATCAGTAGATGAATGGATAAAGAAGATGTGGTACATATACACAATGGAATATTATTCAGCCATAAGAAGAAAACAAATCCTACCATTTGCAACAACATGGATTGAGCTGGAGGGTATTATGCTCAGTGAAATAAGTCAGGTGGAGAAAGACAAGTACCAAATGATTTCCTTCATTTATGGAGTATAACAACGAAGCAAAACTGAAGGAACAAAATAGCAGTAGACTCACAGACTCCAAGAAGGGACTAGTGGTTACCAAAGGGGAGGAGTGGGGGAAGGTGGGAGAAGGGGATTGTGGGGTATCATGATTGGTGCACATGGTGTGTGGGGGTCACGGGGAAGACAGTGTAGCTCAGAGTAGACAAATAGGGACTCTGTGGCATCTTACTACACTGATGGACAGTGACTGCAACGGGGTATGGGGGGGAACTCGATAATAAGGGTGAATGTAATAACCACATCGTTTTTTCTTGTGAAACCTTCATTAAGAATGTATATCGATACCTTAATAAAAAAATACTATAATGAAAATAAAAAGGATACTGTCAAGAAAGTAGATAACCCACCAATGGGAGAAAACTGTTGCATATTAGATATTGAAGAAATTTCTAAGCTATATAGAATGCTTGCAACTCAAGAATAAAAAGACAAACCAATTTAGAAATAGGCAAAAGATCTGAATGGACATTTCTCCAAGGAAGATATACAAAAAGCCAAGAACGTGAGAAGATGCTTGACATCATTAACCATCAGAGAAATGTAAAGCCAAACCACAGAGATACCACTTCAAAACTACACAGGAAAATCAGTGTTGGCAAGGATGTGGAGAAGCTGGTACCTTTAGGCACTGCTGGTGGCACGTGATACCGGGCGGCTGCTGTGGAACAGTCTGACAGTTCTGTAAACGGTTAAATACCATTACCCTGTGACCCAGCACTTGCACTTTTAGGTATTCACCCAAGATAAATGAAAACAAATGCCCATGCAAACGCTGTTCCCAAGTGTTCATAGCATTATTTACCATAAATAGAAGATGGAAACAACTCAAGATCCATCAACTGGTGGATGGATAAAATGTGGTTGATCCCTACAATGGAACACTCAACAATAAAGTACTGATAGATGTCACATGTGGACAAACCTTGAAAACATCACGCCAAGTTGAAGCCAATCAGAAAAGACCACGTACTGTCTGTTTTTGTTCATATGAAATGTCCATGTTTATAAATTGAGAAAGACTTGTGGTGCCTGGGGCTGGACAGGTGAGGGGGTTGGGAGTGATAAGCAGAGGGTTTCTTTCTGGGCCAGTGAAAATGTTCTAAAGTTGAGTGTGGTGATGGTTGCCAACAACTCGGAAAATATATAAAAACATTGACTTGTATACTTTTGTGTGTGAATTGTATGGTATGTGAATTGTCTTGTTGAAGCTGGTACAAAAAAACAGAAACATAAAAACCCCCAAGCTCAGCCCTGAGCCTCAGATCTTGGGTGTCTTTCTGAGACTCCGTTTCCTCAGCTGCACAGTGGGGAGATGGGGCGTCTTCATCAAGGTCAGGAAGGGCCTTCACTTCATATAGACCTAGGGCCAAATCCTGGCTCAGGTGCTGACCCACTGTGTGCCCTGGGATTACTGGTTTCCTTTTATGAAGCCTCAGTTTGCTCATCTGTAAAATGGGGGTAAAAATCCCCACCTTGAAAGGAAGAGTGATCCAGAAGGAAGGCTTTGAGCTTGAGAATCAGGCAGGTCTAGGTGAGTCAGCTCAGCGGCTTACTAGCTGTATGACCAGTAGCAGTCACATTCCTTCCTCAGCCTCAGTCACCTCATCTGTGAAACGAAGTGAGCCGTAGCACCTCAACAGGGTGGAGGAGAGGAGGAAAGGGGTCAGGCATGGACCCGGAGACTTCATCGCCCTACAGCAGCTGTGGTGGGGTGACTTCCGGGACCCATCTGGGCTAGGGGTTAAATATTTTGCCCATCAGTTACATCAATATTTACCAGTAACTATGTACTATATATAGGTTATACCAAACACCTATGTATCAGCCCCCTATGCCTGGCTCTGGGATCCTCATGGGCTTCTTGGCAGGGCCAGGGACACTCAATCTGAGAAGATGCCAAATTCAACACCAATGGGTACCCGACTGCCCTGGAGCTCTACACCTACTGTCCATGTCTACCAGGACAGCTGTGCCCCCTGGGGGTTATTACGCCCATTCTAGAGAGGCAGAGCTGCAGCTCAGGGGAAAGGGGTCTGGGCTTGGCTGTGTCCAGCACCCACGATGTACCCTAACCTTGACTCCTTGCCTTCAACAACCCTGGGTGTAGGAGACTGTTCTTCTGAAAAGGGGAAACAGGCTAATTACTGAAGGAGGCAGGTTTGAGATCAGAGTCCTGGCTCTTTTGTCCCCTAAGTCCCAAGAGTGTACTGGTCCCCCTATCAGGAGCCACTGTGGAGAGGTTATGGGGAGGCAAGCCCCAGGCAGGGCCCCCTCACACCCACTCACCCATCCATCTCGAACCACAACCTTGGGATGTGGAGACTTTGCTTTTCATAGTAAAGCAAACTGAGATGCTAAGTGGCAGACCCTGGACTCCCACCCAGACTTCTTGGGTGCCAAAGCCTGAGTGACAAGTCACAGACAACCTTATCAAACGTGCTTTTGTTTCCTGGGCACCTACTATGTCTTGGGCCTCATAACAAGCTCACTGGATGTCTACAGCCCAAACACCAGACTCCACCACTCACCTAGACTGTCCAGGACACCGGGAGGCCAAGATCATTGCCCCATTTCACAGGCTGGGAACAGGCTCAGAGACCTGGCACGATCCATGCAGTGCCAGGGGTAGGGTGCTGTTTAGGTGCTGAGCCTTTCCAACTTAGGACTCTGCCTCCAAAATCCTGGAGTCCCACCCTCAGGCCCGTGAGGCAGACGTGACTGTGTCCTTTCCCCAAAGCAGATGGGAACCTTCACTTCCAGGGGTCTGTGTCTGCATCCAAGAAGTTCCAGCTCATGGGGTGGATGCAACTTGGGCTCAAGGCATCCCATGCCCCCACCGCTGCCAGCAAAGGCCGGACAGGAGGGTAAAGGACCCAGAACCTGAAGTCCTCCCCCATCCCCCCTGACCTGTGAGAGCAGCTTAATGTTTCCATATAAAGGAAACACGGGGCTTAAAGGGCATCAACTTCATGTCAAAGTCACTGTCTAATCTGGGGCCATGAAGCCTCACCTTCAGGCCCCAACCCCCATCCCCCGAGGAAGCACTTTCGCTCTTCCGGAGACCTTGAGGCTCCGCCCAACCCCATCTACCAGTGGGGTCCGGACAGCAGGCTGGAGGGCAGATTGACAGGAAGGGGTTTGGGCAGAGACTGAAGGCAGAGGCCCAGAGTGGGAAGGACAAGTGTGGTGCTGACAGGGGGAGAGAGACAGAGCAACTAGGAGCAGCTGGGAAGAGCAGTGGAGATCATGTCTTAGGAAATGGAAAGATGGGGAGACAGCTGTGAAGACACCGTGACAGAAGACAGAGATGGAGCAAGAGAGGATCTTATAGGGGGAAAGACTGGGGGCTGAGAGGCAGGGAACAGAGAGGGGGTGAGGGCTGGAGGCACCGAGCCTGAGGGGAGATTGTTTTGGGGCTGGAATATGTCACTGAGGACAAGACAGGACCTTCCTGAGGAGGTGACAGCGAGGGAGGGGGTGGGAGGGGGGATGGCTCAGGCCGCACACACCTGGGGGGGCGGCCCACCCCCAATACCCTCCGCCAGGGTTGGGGGGGTCCTCTCTCCTAGGGCTAAGGGGAGGCCTCTGCGGGTGCGGAGCAGCTGCCGTCTATCCTCGGCCCCTGTGCCGGCACTCAATCTCTGTATCCAAAGGCAGATCAGCGGCCTGGATGGAGGGGGGCAGGGGGTGGGACCAGCTCAGAGCCGCAGGGGGGGAGCCAGGGAGGATGGCCAGGCAGGCAACTGGGCAGCAGCCCAAGCAGGCTGGAGAGGAGACAGAGGCAGAGGAGACGAGACAGGCGGAGGGGCAGGGACACAGAGGAGGGAACAAAGAGATGGTGAGATAATGATACAGCGACAGTGATGGAAGGTCAGGGACATGGGGGTGCCCTCTGAGATTAAGGCAGAAGAAGTAGGGGGGCACAGGCGAGATACTCCAGAGACCTCAAGTGAGTTCCAGGTGGGATAAAATTTAGGGATGGCAGAACTGGATAGCACCCAATGGGCTGAGGGTTGAACCACATGGGGCAGGGACCCCCGGGGACCTCTCAGCCCAGCGGCCCGCAGACAGTCACGTGCGATTCCCACCTCCCCTATTTCCTGAGGGAAGTGGCCAACAGATGAGCCCCCCTCACCAGGCCCCGTTCTAGTCCTTTACTGCTTCAGGAACCCCCAGCCCTCGCTACACAGCACCTGCTTTTCGGGCAGGAAGGAGCGGAGAAGGCCCTGCACTGGGAAGCCCCACATGGGGAAGTCCTGGCCGAACCCCGGTGGCAGGAAGACAAGGGGTAAACTAAAACTGCTAGAGGAACCCACCCCTCAAATCCAGCCATTGTTAAGCACTCCATTTCCCCGGAGGAGACTGGTGGTCAGGACCGGGTCCTGGCGCAGAGAGGCCACTAAAGGGTCAAGCCAGCTGCCGCAGCCGACAGAACATCCAGTGATGCAGGCCACACTAGGTCCACCCGGAAAACGGGCCAACTGGGTCTTCTGACAAGAGGAGGTCACTGGGTCAAACCAAGTCCTTTGGTTAAAGGGGTCCCTGGACCAAACCTAGCAGTTTTTAGTCATGGGGCAAATCATATCCTCTGGCAAAAGGAATCATCAGACCAACCACGTCTTTCCAGAGAACAGTAAGTCACTGTCCCTCATGGCAGCCGCTGGAAGGTAGAAAGGCCTTTTGGAGGGCACCGGTCCACAGATCTGAACGAGTGCCTCCCAGGGGAACCACCTCAAACTGCAGCTCCCAAGGGGAAGCCCCGAGCAGGCCGCGCTGGGCTTCCTCAGGCGCTGATGGTGCGGAAGACAGTGAAGCCCGACAGGGCGGTGCTGACCAGGACCCCGGGACACTGAGGGTGCCAGTGCAGCTCCTTCAGGTCCGTTTCGCCCTGGTGCACGAACAGCAGCTGCTGGGGGAGGCCTGCCAGCCCAGGGTCGGTCTCCGTGTCGCCGGCCTCAGGGTCCCTCTCCACTGCCAGGTCCCACTGTGTGATTTGGTTGTCTGCACCCGAGGCTGCGAAGACCCCACCATCCTGGGGGTGCCACTCGACGGAGGTCACAGGGGCCACATGCTGCTTGAAAGTGGCCACCGGGGAACCAGACTACGGGAAGATGGGAGACCAGGGCCCTGAGCACCTCAGCCTGGCCCCCCTTCCCCTCTCCAGCCTTCAGGTTCAACCAGGCTCCTACTACAAGCCCAGATTCTCAGACCGGGTCAGAGGGCAATGTACAGCTGGTAATAAAGCTGTAATGTCCCAGGGGCTGCTGGGAAGTGTGGCTTCACCTGCAAAGGAGACCCTCTCTGCTGCAGCTCATAAGATCCCCACCTTGCTGCTCCCTGGGTGAGTCTCGGTTTCCTTTCCTCTGAAGGGAAGTGCCCTCCCTGCTGATTCTATGAAGGCCTTAAGGGAGCAGAAGCTTGACTCCCAGGATCCAGAGGCAGCTGATGCCAACAACAGCACTTCTCCCTGAGGACTGGAATCTGATTTGGAGAAGTGGTTCCAAAGCTCCAATGGTTAGCCATGTGACTTGGCCACAGGTGACGATCATTTGCCTTAGGGGTTGGAATCGAGTTCTAGAAGCTTCCACAGGGCCGATTCTATAGAACCCACTACACTGATCGGGTAAAAAAGATGACAATACAGTGTCCGGGGAAGGCCCAGAGCCATATGAGGTTATTATGGCTTTGCCCAGAGTGATTTCAGAAGCTGCAACTTCTTCCCAGAGCCCCTCTCAGCTCTACAAAGTCAACTTAGCTGGATGGTAATGTCGAATCTGCTCTGTCCTTTCTGTGTCTCAGTTTCTTCTCCTGCAATGAGTGAGCTGGGCTCCGATCCTGCCACTATAAAACCCACTAAAAGAGAAACTACAGTTCCCGCAAGCCCCCGAGCGCTTGAGCAGCACAGCCGCCACACTGCCCCCCTGCGGGCAGCTGACAGCCGTTGTCTCTGCTGCCGCCCAGACTCTTCCTTTCTGGTCAACTCTCCAGCCGGTGGGAGTGACCCCACACCAGCCACAGCCTTCCTCTTGTGAACCCGCTTCCTCATCTGTACCCTGAAGGGGCTTCCGAGCTCTGCTGTACAAAACCATGTAAGGAAGGAAACCCCAAAGACGCCGGCAGCTGCTGAGAGCAGGAGCTCCTCCAGCCCAGGTGCCCAGCTGGGGAAGTACCTTGAACTGCCGTAGGTCCCAGACCTTGAGGGCCCCATCATCCCCGCCACTGAGCAGGAAGGGCTCCCGGCGGTTCCAGCTGATGACGTTGACGTCCCCGTCGTGGGCAGTGGCGGTGGTGAGCATGCAGGCCTTGCTGGGGGCGGCCCGGATGTCCCAGATGCGAATGGAGGCATCAGCTGAGCAGGAGGCAAATACCTGGACAAGGTAGAGTCTCAGTGACCCTGGTGGACCCCCCACCCTACCCGGGAGACCAGGGATTAGCGGTAGGCTGCCCTCTTTTTTAGGGTTCCCCCCACCAGGACCTGCCCCTGGCCTCTCCTCTAAGGCCCAGGAGTCCAGACTCCTGGTGCTCCCTCACCGTGTTCTCAGTTGGAGACCACTGCAGGTCCTCCACAGAGCATGTGTGGCCCACGAATGGACGCTGGTCCACATGCCAGGAGCCGCCTTCCGTAGGTGTCCAGAGGTGGATGTTTTTCTGGCAGTCGCCCGTCAGCAGGCGCCCTGGGGAAGAGTCAGGGAACTACCTGGTCCCAGCTGGCTACAGCTCAGTCCCCTCCCAGAAGCCTTACTGAGCACCCGCCCTGGCTTCAGATCCTGTTCTCCCCATGCCCAGAACCATTCCACACCCCAGGGACTCACCAGGCACACGGGGGGACCAGTCCAGTGCAAAGCCCTCGCCCATATGGCCAGCGAAGGCAAAAATAGGCTTCACTCGGGCCTGCTCCTCCCGGAGGAAGGTCGCTAGGGCCTGGGGGTCATCCACCACCTGCAGGAGCCGTCGCAGCGCAAACACCTCCACCTGGCCCTTCTCTGACCACACCCCGGCCACTGGCTCCTCACCCAGCCATGACACCTGCAAGAGGAGGGAGAACAGGTAGGTGCGAGGGACAGGTGGTCCAGAGGTGCAGGTCCTCAGACACCTCCTCCTCCCCTCCCACCCCTGCCCCCTGGCTGGGACTGTAGCTCCCAGACACCTTTGCTGGAACAGAATTACCACCTCCTAAACCAGCGTGGTACCTGGGACAGCTCTCCGCGGCGTGGTGAGGGAGCGATAGCAGGAGAGCAGTACTCATTCCTGACCCCTAGAAATGGAGGACGCAAGTCCCTAAAACCTCGGTAACCCTCTAAACATTGACGGGTCATAGGCCTGTCCTGGGATCTCTCTGCCTCTGTTCATTTGCTCACTAGGAGATGGTGTTCAGCGTCAAGGTTTCCAGTAGCCCCTACCCTACCTCACCTCCAGACTCATACTGTCCTGACCATTCAAACTTCACATGGCCAAAGCCAAGCTCCCAACTGCCGCCTGCAACCTACTCCTCACCTGTCTCCCACCTCGGGGCCCAAACCGCAGGCCGCATTGACTTGTCTCTTCTTCCTCACACCCACCCCCAATGCTGGCTACATTCAAAATGCACCACTTCCAACTCCTCGCTCTCTCTCTTGCTGTCCTTCACGCTACTGATGTCATCCTTCCCCTGAATTACGGCCTCCTTACAGGCCTGTCCTGCCCTTGCCTCCCTGCAGGCGATTCTCAATATGGCAGCCAGAGATCCCATCTATTCTCTGCTCTAAACCCTCTCTAGTGGCTCCCAATTGTCCCCAGGGAAAAGCCACATCCTTACAATGGCCTACACAGCCCTAAACAATCTGTCTCGTCCATGCCTACACACCAAATCTCCACTCTTCCTTGTCTGTTCTGCAGATACACTGGTCTCCGCAGCTTCCCTCAAAACTCCTCAACAAGGCAAGTTCACCCCAAGGCCTTTGCACTTTGTTTCCCTTGCCTATAAACCTTTCCCGCAGACATCCTCGGCTCACTCCCTCACTTCCTGTGGGTCTCTGTTCAAATGGCAACTTAACAGTGAATACCTCCCAGACCACCCTATTCAAAACAGCAAACCCACTCTGAAGAACACCCTCACTTCCTTACCTGGCTTTTATTTTTCTCTGCAACACTGAGCACCTTTAGGTATACTACACATTTACTTCGTTTTTTCTCATTCTCTTCCCCACTAGCGGTTAAGTTTCATAAAGCCAGAGACCTTCTGCTCCCTTTTAACCCCAGAGTGTAGAGCAGGACTCTGAAATGTGGTAACACTTTAATGGAAACACATAAAAAAATGCCGGCCAAGCACCCTGTTAAGTGCAGCTCATATATCACCTCATTTAATTCACACATCAACCTGCTCAGAAGGCGCTCTAACTCTGTAGCACAAAAGCAACCCCAGTGCTCAGAGAACAGTTCCTGAGCAATAACAGAAAACATGTATCTCACACTACAACCAGATGCAGTCTCTGGGCATCTGAAGTGATTACAGTTCAGTTACTGAAATAACTAAATGATTCCACTTCATCTTCCCATCAGCCCCATCAGGTAAGTTTTCTAACTTTCACAATTCTAGAAGAGGAACGAACATAAAAAAATGTCACCATGGCACCTAGCATGTAGTGTTATCACAATAGTTAAAATCTGTATAATTAATACATAAAAATAAAGGCCAGGTGCTTTTCTAAAAGCTGAAGGGCATGGACGTGGGGGTTGAGGGTGCACTCCAGAGAATGTACAGCCGGTTCCTGGGACTTTACCTACCCGGACTCGGTTGATGCCACCATAGTGGGGCACCATAGCCAGCTCCAGCTGAGGCTTCCGCTCTTCTTCATCCTCTTCCTCTTCCTCCTCTTCATCGCTGCTCTCTGATGGAGGGGTCTTCGTCCCATGCAGATTGTGCATCCGAAGCATTAACAGTCTGGGAGAAAGTGTGGGGTGAGTGAGGCATTGGATGCTAGGATCCTTAGGAAGCAGGAGAGGAAGGCTTAAAACCCCAACTTCTGGGTCCTGGGGAAGGAGAGCTGGAGGCCCAGACCGGAGGGAAAGCCTTAGATCTCTCACCTGTTGCTCTGGGCGCTCTCCGCCTGGGTCCCAGCACACAGGTAAAGTGTAAGAGGAAGCTCTGTCCGGTTGTCTCCCAGGTGATCCCGGACTATGTCAAAGCTGAGACAGGGAGCGCCTGGGGGAGGAAACAGGGGTTGCAAAATTCGAATGGGACGGAGATCTCATGCCCTCAGAAGCCAGACGGATCTAAGCCCATAGAGCATGTATCATCCCTTTTAGGCTCAGTCTTCCCTCTCGGCGCGCCTCTTAACGTTAAAGGCTCAGGACTAGCCCTCTGAAGATCCAGGATTCCAGTCCCCTCCTCCCTCGGGACCCAGGAGTGCGGGCGCCCATAGAGCGGGCGCCGTACCAGTCTGCGCTCGATGGTACAACACGTAGGCCTCCTCGTCCATGACCAGCTCCTCTCCTTCGCGCAGCGGCGGGCCCCGGCCAGGCAGGTAGACCTGGGCCGGACCCTCGGACGCCTCAACGAGGGACTCGGCCTCCATGGGGTCCCCGGATTTACACGTGCGCCGCCGACCCTTGCGCGCCGCCATCTTCGAGCCCTCGCACTGCCGGCGCGAGGTAAGAGCGCCACTTCCGGGTTGTCCTTTTTTTTTTTTCTCCTTCTGAGATCTCCCGGCTGCGCGGTTACCTTGGAAACCTCCTAGTTCATCAGTTTAGGGAGGGCGGTGGAGAGAAGGGAAGGAGAACTAAGGTAACGCCGTTCCGGCGTAGCAACCGAGGTCCGCGGGCTACGGAGTAACTACACCCTCCGCGTGATTGGGCGGTGCTCTTACTCGCGGTCTGGCAAGGCCTCCTGGGAGTTGTAGTTATTGAGGAGGTCTATTTTCTCCATCCACTAGAGGTGTTCCGAACCCCGAACACATCTTTCACGTTTGACTCCCAGTGTTTTTTCCTTTCCCACTCATTATTCATGTGTGCAAATAAGAGTTATTACTGGCAAGGGGACTTGGTTTCATCTCTCCTGAAGACCCATAAAACCGGTTCCTTTTCTCCTCCTTAGGATGGCTTCAATTTACTTCAAAATGCTTTAGTATAGACGGGGTGATTATTACGTGTAAGTCGGTTGAATATACCCTCTTGAGGCAGTCAGTTGCCTAACCAGGCGTTCACATTGCAGCTGTGGTCAGCGAGCACTTAATCAGAAAGTCCGTCCTCTGGGGGCAGATATTACAAGTGCTTCAGATCTCCTCATTGCCTATCAGCACCAGAGGTTTGACTAATTGGCATAATGAAATGTTAGAAATAGATTCTCGTTGGTAAGATTAACGGCATTCAGAATATGGGGATTGGCTGGGATATATGAGACATTCTCGCTTGCATGAATAGAATATTAAGAATCTAGCAAGCTGCCGTGGACTGTAGCTATAGGAATGGGACCCTAGACTTGATCCTAAAATGTTTCGACCCCTCATCTTTCTCGTCCCTTCTTCTGTGCCCCCTTTTCTCTAGGACTCTGTCCACCCCTGTCTCAGTCTTTCTCTTCTTGGGATCTTTGCCTCCCACCTCTTGCAGCTCGGTTTTTGCTCTAATTCTTTTTCTAACCCCCTCTTCCTCTGTGGGACTTTCCTGTTTCTGTTTCCTCCAGAGAAGTTTAAGGAGGGCAGAGACACACACAGAACACACACTTGTACTGAGGAGGCATAAAAACATGGTTTATTCCAAACACTGCAATGTGGAACAGGTGAGTGGGAAGGGGAGTTGGTGGTGAGTGTGGACTCCCGGACCCTCCTCTCCACAACCCAGCTCCAGACCCGGCTGGAGATCTGGGAAGAGGAGGCTTTTGGGGGGTCTGCTGGGTCTTCACTGAAGGATCAGAAGTAAGGGCTGGATTTGGGGAGGATGTGGTTGGTGGCATCTGGGGCTGGTGGTGAGGTGCAACAGGGTGGGAAGTCTTGACCGGATGGAGGCTGGGAACAACGCTGGGGCAGAGGGAGGTGGGACTTCCGTTGGCGCGAGTCGTGTCCTAGGTCAAAATAGGGAAAAGCTACAGGGTGGAAAAGGAGGGGAGAAGTGTCACGGTTTGACGTCAAGGGTCACCGTCTGGTCAGGGCACAGTCTGGGATTCAGGTCACAGTTTGGGGTCAGGGGTCACAGTCTGGGGTCGGATGACCATTTGTAGGGGTCGGAAGTCACAGTCTGGGGTCAGGGGTTTCTGTGTGGCAGGGCCAAGATCTGGGGTCCCAGTTTGGCAACGCATCTCACAGTTTTGAGTCCCAATGGATGAAAGGTTAAAAACGGGCTTCCCCGGAGGCGTGGCTGGGGCCGGGGAGCTGCACAGTGATGTGGGGGCCACGGTCCCGGGTGTGGGGGTGGGGTGGTGGCGAGACCCCCCCCCCACCTCCCGCCCCATGTGGTGACGTTAAAAAGCCCTTGTCGGGTTTAAAAAAAACTCCAATGGGCTCCGAGAACCCCGCCCCCTCACTCTCAGGCTGGGTGAGATTTGGGGGACAAATCCCCTCCGGCTTGCGTTGCCCCTCTAGCGAAGGGGCGCAGGACGCTGCTCCAGGCGGGGTCCGGCCAGGTCCCTTTTTTAGCTTTCCAGCCCACGCGGGTGCTGTCCTTGGCGCGTGCCCCCTCGGGCCGTGGCCTGCGCTGACCGAGGGGGCGGTGGGGCTCCCGGGGCTGCGTCATACCTCGGACTCGAGGCTGGAGAAGTGCGCCGAGCCCCTGCGGGTACCCAGGTCCCCGCCCCGGTGTCTCCGGTGGGGCGCGGCGGGCAGCGGCGGCCCCCAGTGCGCGGCGTGCGGGCACCGGCGCGCGTGGCGGGAGGGCCCAGTGAGCCTGCGCGCGGGGGCGGCGCGGGGGCACGAGCTGAGGTCCTCTAGCGAGCGCGAGGTGGGTGCAGGTGGCGGGAGGTCCCAGGGCCCCGCGGCGCGCCGGTGCCGGTGGTGATGCGGCACGGCGGCGGCGGGTGCGCGGTGGGAGGCCCGCGGGCGGTGAGGGTGCGGCCGCGGGCACCCGCAGCGGGCCCGGCGCCGGGGCAGGGGTCCCGCGGCCCAGGGCGGAGGCGGCGGCGCCCACCAGCCGCCGTCCAGGCCGTCGTGCGAACAGCTGAGATGGCGCGGCGGCGGCAGCAGCTCCAGGCTGGCGCAGTGGCGGCAGTGCCACGCGGCTGGGCCGCTGCGCGGGGGCAGGTAGTCCCAGCTGCCGGCGCGCCAACCCCCGAGCTTGTCGACCGACCAGTAGCGGCCGGGCGGCGGCCCCAGGCGCTCGGCGTACGGGTAGGGGAAGTCGGCGAACCACCAGGGCTCCAGGCCGCCCAGCGACGCGCCGCCCAGGCTCTCCGAGTCCTCCGAGTCCGACGGCGACGGCTCGAGGTCGAGGTAAGGGCAGGGGGGCGGCGCGGCGCGGCACGGGGGCGGCGCGGCCTGGGCTCCAGCGCCCGCGCCCCCCGCGCCCCCGGCGCCCCCGGCGCCCGGGCCCAGAAGGGGTTGGCTCTCGGGGTCGGAGCGCGGCCACCGCGCGGGCGCCGGCGGGCTCTCGTCCTCGAAGGCCAAGCGGCAAAGAGGCGGCCCGACGGCGGTGGCT
The DNA here is from genome assembly GCA_029783875.1 of Phataginus tricuspis. Lineage (NCBI taxonomy): Eukaryota > Metazoa > Chordata > Mammalia > Pholidota > Manidae > Phataginus > Phataginus tricuspis. The sequence goes on along the minus strand of JAQQAC010019400.1, from coordinate 14,120,739 downwards.
GCGGCGGCAGGGGGCGCAGGCGGCGACGGGAAGCCAGGGAAGGCTCCGGCGGGGGGCTCGGCCGGCTCCTTGTCACGCACGATGGCGAAGTAGGAGGGCGGCGGCTTCTGTGGGGGCTGCGTGGCCGGCGGGGACATCGGGCGCCCGGGCGCGCCCCGGGGCGCCGCGCGCACCTCGCCCACACCCACGCCCAGGCCCTGGGGCTCGATGGGACCATAGTAGCGGTGAAAGCCGTCGGCCAGGCCGGCGCTCCCAGGCGGCCCGGCACCTTTTGCGCGGCGCCATCGGTCCACGGCTGCGCGCTCGCGGGGCACGAAAGGCGCGGGGCCCGGGGGGGGCCGCACCGCCGGGTACGCGGGGCTGGGCAGCGGCTGCGGTGGCGGCGGGGGCTTGGCCGGCGGCGGGGCGACCTCGGCGCTGCAGCAGCTGTACATGCCCTGAGGGGCCGCGGGAGAGGCAAGAGAATCAGCGCGAGATGTCCGGGCCGCATGCGTTCGCTCCATCCCTCCCTCCTCTCCCGCACCTCTGCCCGGGTCTCCTCTGTTTTTAGGCATCCCTGCCTGTCTGCCCCATCTTTCCCCTTCTGCCTCCCTCTCTTCCCCATACCCTGGAGAACGCCAGCAGGAAGTCCATGCGGTGGGTTGGCCCCAGGCAGTGCCGCAGACGCCAGTACACCAGGTGCTCCCAGGCGAAGACCAGCAGGGAAAGGCCCATGGCCACCAGGAGCATGTAGAAGACGCCTGCCATGTTGTCGATGTCCAGCTTGCTGCTCATCACCTCGATTTTGTCATTGTGGCAGATCCCGGAGAGCCACAGCCGCTCCAGCATCTCAATCTCATCTGGGGAGAGAGGCCTCGAAGATCACCTTCCCCAGGCGCCCTCTGAGGACCCTCCACTCTGATATAGCAGTCGGGGCGCCCAGCACCCTCCTCCCTCAGACCCTGCTGTCACCATCCCCATCCCCTCCTTCCCCAGCAGCAGGGGCTCTTGCCCAGCCCCCCTCAGGCATCCCTGTGGGCAGTCGCACCGTCCCCCAGGAACTGCAGCAGCGCCAGGTCGATGGGCCGCTTCCAGCGGGAGCCCTTGTGCAGGGCGATGCCGTAGCCCGTGGTGGCAAAGACCTTGCCCGATCCGATGGTGACCAGCTTGCAGCCCTCATCCTTGCGGGCCATGTAATTGAGCACGGCTGCGTCATAGATGAAGGCATCCAGCTTCCTGGGGGCAGGGGGCATGAAGGGCAGGGTCAGTCCCACCCAGATGCCCTTCTGGCCCAGCCTGGAACCCCTCTTACTTGTACCCTGCTGCTGCTCCAAATGCTAACTAGTGGTGAACTCTTCAGCAAGTCACTGTACCTCTTGTGCCTCGATTTCAATCTGTAAAATGGGGAGAACAGCAGTACCTCCCTTTCTGGGTTGTTGCAAAAATCTAGAGAGTGCTGGGTGCCGAGGAAGTGCTGGAGAAATGCTAGCTGTGACTGTTAATGAAATAATTACTCGTTTAATCTTCACCATAGTCCTCTAAGAAGGTCCTATATATTCCATTTTAAAGAGGATGAGGCTCAGAGAAGGGAATTATACAAATAATAATAATGCAAATGATCCCTTTTGTTGTGCCAGGCACTGTTCTACTAGAATACTCATTTAATCCTTGCAACATTCCCATGAGGGAGAAACTACTATGTCCGTTATTCAGACAGGGAAACACAGGTCCAGACATGCCTCATAATCTGCTTGGGTTCTCCCACTAGGCCCTAATTTCCAAAACTTGGTGGGAAGACAAGCTGGGATATGGAATTAGTTCTCACAGATGAATACACTGTGGCACACGCCACATGTCACTTCCTTTACAACTGCTTCAATTTTACATTTATTTCTGTGATTATTTGATTCATCTCAGCGTCTCCTACTGGAATGCAAGCCCCAGGAGGGCAGCGTCCAAGTCAGTCATTTGCCAGGCTGCAACTCAGCAGAGTTCCTGGCACACACAAGGTGGCCGTAATTATCTGTGGAATAATGAATCCACACCGCAGAACACTGTGCAACTAGTCTATGAAATAAGATAAATGTGTATGATCTGACATGTGAAGATGTCCAGGGTGTATTAATGAGAAAAAAAAAAAACCTAGTTCTGGAATTCCAGAGTATAACTCCGTATTTATTCTTTAAAATTATATATTTCATGGGGTGAAATTTTGGTCATCTGAACAACCACCAAATAGTTCTCAGAGGGAGGTACCTATCCACAGTCTAGAACAGTGCCTGGCACACATCAGATGCTTAATAAAGAGTGGTTGAATAAATGAATTCAGGCTGGTTTGAGGTGGGTGTTCTGTGGGCCAGACACTGGAGCTGAGAGGTAATATTTCATTAATATGGAAGAGATACCAAGAGGTTTTCCTTCATAGAAAAACAAGATGAGAACAGTGTATACCTTCAGTAAGGATGTGTGTATGCATAAATGGTTTAATTGATCGGGAAGAAAAAAAATGATTCTTATTGTAGGGAAAGGGGACTTGATTTTCTTTTTTTGCCCCTCCTATGTGTCTAATTGAATATCCATGGAATTGCCTTCCAGAACTGGTTGGCAGGAGATGTTTCTTCGTTTCTTTTTAAGAGATTCATTTGCTTTCTTTTCCCATGAGGTCAGCTGCCTCAACAGCAGGGTAAGCCTGAATTTGGTATGTGATCCAGGCAAAGCCCTATGAAGCTGCCACTACCTTCCTACCTCTCTGTAAGGATGGAATTCTCTAGTGGCAGTAACCACTAGCCACATGTGGCTATTCGGATTTAAAATTAATTAAAATAAAACATTCAGTTCTTTAGTCACAGCAACCACATTTCAAGTGATCAAAAGCTGCTGGTTACCATACTGGACCACACGGATCTAGAACAATTTCCATCATTGCAGAAAGGGCAATTGGAAAGTGCTGCTATAGACACACACACATGTGTCTGTCTCCCAGACTGGAATAGAAGAGCTCCAAGGAGCAGGGACTTTGATTTGTTCAGTCATCCCCTTGGTGCCTAGCCCAGCGTCTTGTGCAAGAAGACCTTAACAATAAATGTTTGTTGGATGAGTGAATGAATGCCCTTTGACTTTTATGTCATTAGGGGTTATCTTGTCAGGAAGATCATAGTTCCCCGTTTGTTTTCTTCTGTGTTCCTCTCTATATTGAAACATTTTATATACATATAAACACACTATATATACATATATATATATAGTGTGTGTGTGTGTGTGTGTGTACACACACAAATGCATTATATTTATGACTAAGCCAAGAAAAGAGACTGAAAAATACTAACACTGGCATTCCCCAGCAAAAAATAGTCCAGACAGATCACCTACAGTGCAGTGCACAGTCAACAACCCTACTCATGTATCCACAGGACCACCGCTTAGAGATTTTTGGACTCCCACACCCAAATATGAACAGACTACTAAGGATTACTAGACATCAGGTAAAGCCTCTAATAAGAAATATAGAAACAAAACAAACAAATTGGAGGTGGGGGGGTGGCAGGACTTGGAGGAAACATGCAGAGAAGAAAAAATGTTAAAAAACCAACAACTATCATTAATGTCATCAGAGAAACAAGACAAGATATTGCAACTTTGGACCATGAATAAGATATTATAAAATCGGATACTATGAAATTTATAAAATATTATAAATATTCAGCAAAAAAAAGAAAGAGTTTCTTAGAAATTAGAAACCTAACAGCAGAAATGAAAAGCTTAATAAAAGAAAGAGTGGAAGATAATATTAAGAAAATCTCTTGGGAAGTGGAGCAGGAGGATGAAGAGATGGAAAAATAAGAGAGTGAATAAAAGAAATACAGTTCAGGAAGTCCAATATCAAATTAATAAGTGTTTCAGAAACAAAGAACAGAGATATGGAGGGAAGGGGAAAATCATAATTGAAAGAAATCAAAATGTACCAGAACAAATGACATGAGGATGCAACTACTGAAAGTCCAGCAATGAAACTATATAAAGACACATAGCAGAGAAATGTCAGCATACTGAGAACTGGGAAAAGAAAGGTCACGTACAAGACTTAGGAATCAGAATGACTGGATTTTTCAACAGTCACAGTGGAAATTAGAAAACAATGGAGTGATGCCTTCAAAAATTCTCAGGGAACATGATTTCCAGGCCAGAATTTTATACCCAGCCAGATAATACATCAAGAGTAAAGATGGTTTCAGGTATGCAATGTCTCTAAGATTTTACCCCCCGTGTGCTTTTTTTCAGGAAGCTCAAAAGAGTGAGAGAGCAAAACCCAGGAAAATTAAGAAGTGGGATCTGAACCAGCAGGAGGTGAAGGGATCAATATAGTGGCTTTGCATTGAAAGGGCACCAGAGAAACTTCTCCAGTAACACTAGATTCACGTAGTACCTGATGTATCTGCATATATGACGAAAGGATTCATACAGTTAACAGAGAATTTGGGTTTGAATTAGCTAAGCACAAAGAAAAATCAGCCACTAAGTAACTGGTGAAACAAAGAGACAATTATTAACTTCAGGAAAAACAAAGAATTATGCAGGAGAGGAAAGTAATCATGGTTTACTACTCATGGCAGCTGTGGGAGCATTTACCCAGTCATAATATGGAAGCACTGCATATTCATCTAGCCAGAGCCAGAATCACAATGAGGTGGAGTAATTTAAATAAGAGTATGAGCGTGTGTCTTCCATAGTGAGAAGTGAATGGAAAAATGCCTAAAATTGAAAAATCAAGAGGTGGCCATACAAACGTGCATTTAGAGACAGAGATATAAATATCAAAATGGTACAATAAATGAGGTGAAAGCAGATTCCTCTGGGGTGGGAGAAATGGAGGGTAGGCAGAAGGGGAACTGTTGGTTTCCATTTAAAAACTCTTACTTGACTCCCTAGACCATGTAGGTGTGCAAAAATAGAACTAAAAATGAGGAACACTGGGGAGAAAAAGAAGTTAGCAGACGCAGGAAATCAGAGCAAGAGGTGTCAGTGAGAAACGGGTGTCCTTTGTGAATCCAGGAAGCTTCCGGTGAGGGGCCCGGGGAGGGACTCAAGGAGGGTGACTCGGCTTCTTGCTGCCTTGTGAGGCGATGTAGTACAGTGGTTGAGGGGCTGGGATCAGGATGGCCGGGGTTCAACTCCCAGCTCTGCCACTCAGCGGTTGCGGGATCTTACAGTGCCTTAGTTTCTTCATCTATAAAGTGGGAATAATACTAATAATGTTCACCCATGAAGTGTTATGGGTTGACTGTGTCCCCCAACACTCCTATGTTGAAGTCCTCCCCCAATGCCTCAGAATGTGAATTTAGTTGGGGATAGGTCTTTACAGAGGTAATCAAGTTAAAATGGGGTCGGGGCCCTAATCCAGTAGGACTGGTGTTCTGATAGAAAGAGTAAATTTGAACGGAGACACATAGATGGAAGACGATGGGAAGATGGCCATTTATAAGCCAAGGACAAAGGCCAACAGATCCCTCCCTCACAGCCCTCAGAAGGAACCAGGAGGAGTTCCAGCCTCCAGAACTGTGTGACCATGCATTTTTGTTACAACAGCCCTAGCCAACTAATAATGAACTTAAGTGACTTAGAACAGAACTTGAAATATAATAAACACTATAGCAAATTAACATGACACGGGAATGATACCAAGCCTTGGCAAGGACATAGAACAAGCAGACTTGTGCACTGCTGACAAGAGTGTAATTGGTATAACCACTTCGGAAAATGTCTGGCAGTGTCTTTTGAAGCTAAGCATACATCTTCCCATGACCCAGCAGTTCTACGCATGGGACACCTGAATCAGCTTGCTGGACCACTCGGATTCTCGCTAGCAGGGATGTAAAGTTGAACCTAGGTGTGCGAGGGCTCAGATTGGACCCTGGAGCTGCAGGTTGCACGGAAATGGGGGGCCGTACAGAATTCATGAAGCCAACTGCAGCCAGGAGCCCATATGTGCAGAGAGACTGGAATGAGAGCCGATGGCCCCAGAGAGGAAAAAAGAAGAGAGAGGAATGTGGGCTCTTGATATTGTTTCCCAGAGGCACTTAGCAAGTAGGTGGGATTGTTGACCCCATACGATGAGGGCAAACGTAAGGGCTCAGGGGCTGACCTGACTTGCCCCAGAGCCCACAGCAAGTACCGGGTGCAGGTCCCATTCAAACCCAGCACCATCTGGTTTTAAAAGCAGTGCTGTAAAGCACCCCCTGGGGGACACCAGAACCCCCTCGTTATATGGTAAGATAGGGAAAACAGGTCTCTAGAGAGAGGAATGAATAATTGGATGAATACACCCCTTTTTAAAAAAGGACTTTTCCCGTGCTGTGTTCTAACACCTCTGCCCATGGTTCTCCAAACTCAGTATCTACCTTAGGTCTTCAGCAAGGGAGTGCTGCTCTGGACTCCATGCTTGCGAGGACTCTCCCGACACTCCTTTCCCACCGCCAGAGGAGTCTCTGGCCAAGGGGTGTGCCCACCCAGAATCTGCACCTCTCCAGGGGATTATGCTCTGTGGGCCTATGGTAGACAGAATGATGGCCCCCCAAAGGTCTCACCGTAATACATGGGACCTGTGGATGTGTTCTCTTACATAGAAAAAGAGACTTTGCAGATGGGATTAAGTTAATGATCTTGGGGTGCGAGATGGTCCTGGATTATCGGGATGAGCTGAGTGTAGTCACAGGGTCCTTGTAAGAGGTTGGGAGGAGAATCCGGTCAGTCAGGGTAGGAGGTGTAACTGTGCAAGCAGTTTGAGTGACTCAGGGCCCCAAACCAAGGAGTGCAGGTAGCTTTGAGAAGCTGGGAAAGGCAAGGAGACAGACTCAGAAGGGAAGATAAGGAGTCTGGTTCTCTTGTGGAACACTGAGAACTCTGGACTCGAACTTCTTAGCCTTTCTGTTTGTGAAGGTATATTTGTCAAGGCAGAGGACCCCACATACTGGATGGTTTGCTCGCTTGATTTCTTAAGTTTAAATAGTTAGACATACGGTAAAAGAGCCTCCATCTGCACTCTTGTGTCAGCCCTGCAAACATTAGCAGTGGTCCTGCCCAGTCTGTTAAAAAAGAAAAGCCTATTATTGAAACCACCTCTTGTTAATGGTGCTTCATTAAGGGGGGGAGTAAAGGAGAAAGAGGGAGTGAAATGAGGCAGAGAGAACATCAGTTATACAAGGCAAGAGAAAGCAGAGGTGACTGATAAGGAAGTGTCACGGTCCTCAGTGTCAGAGATGAGAGACTTGCAGAGACAGGGCTCAGGGAGAGATGGGAGATGAGACCCGTGACCCCCAGAAACTGATGACACGGAGCACGGGAGGGGAGGATGCAAGAGAGAAGCTGCTAAGTGGCAAAATACAAACTCCACAAGGACAGGACTCTGGCAGGCAGCTTGGCAACCAGTCTCAGTTTACAACCACTTCCTCTGCCATTTCTACAAAGAGGCTGGAAGGCTAACATCCCCAATTTCGCAGCTTCCCTTGCAGCTAGGAGTGGCCACCTGACACACTCTGAGAAATAGCCACAAGTCCCTGAGAAAGGTATATTTTCCCCAACAAAAAAGGCAAGGCCTTGCCAGGAAAAAATCCTCTACTCTTTCACTCTTCCACCTCCTTCTTGCCTGGAACCAAGATATGCTCCACAGAGGGGCAGCAGCCATCTTGTGATCACGAGGCAACCAAAATGAGCATGAAGTTCTCTGCTCTATGGTTAACAGAACAAATATGTGGAAAGAGTTTGGATTGTTGATGGTATCTTTGAGGTGTTATGCCAACCCTAGATTTCTTCTTGTGAGGGAGAAAGAAGCCTATCTGTCTGTTTAAAGTACTCCTCACGGATCCAGGAGACTTACCTAATTTGTTGACAACTGCTATCCAGTTCAGGAACTGTGCCTGGCACAGAGTTGGTGCTCTTTAAAATTGTTTTAAATGAATGAATGACTTTCACATTTACGCAAAGCCTAGCTTTACCTTCTGCATTTGGTTCTGAGATGGTGCTGATTTTTCTGTTTGTAGGTTTCTTGTTCATTTCCTACCTCTAGACCTCAAGCCCCCCACCCCCCTGAAGGCATGTTCACTGCCTGACATATAGGGGCCAAGAAAATAAATGCATGCTGAATAACTAAATCATTACATTAGCCTACAGTTGGGCAAAATCATCTAAGATATTTTGTAAGTTAAGTGTTGAGTAGCTCATGTAATTCATTAGTGCTGTGCTGAAAGTGAGAAACACCGTGGTTGTGCGGGTACAGAATGATTGTAAGTGTTTCGGTTGTTTACCCTCGTGCTCGCATGGCTGACTAGGAGCTGTGGCTCACTGCCACTGCCCAGCATCCCCAGAGAGGATCACACTGCATGTTGCCAGCCCAGGGAAAGATCCAGATTCAAAACTCGTGGTTTCTACTGAATGCACATTGCTTTTGCACCATTGTAAAGTCAAAACATCCTAGATCAAACCATCGTTAAGTCAGGGAGCATCTGTACTGATTCCAGTGAGTCCAGATCTAATGATAACGACAATGACAGTAATAGACACCTACGGTGTGCCAGCACTCTTCTAAACATTTTGCATAGATTAACTAATAATAATCATAATAATATAATTATGTTATATTAATTAATAATAATAACTATAACAGTTCTTATAACAACCTTAAGAGGTGGGTCCTCTTGTTACCCCTATTTTGCAGAGGAGGAAACTGAGGCTCAGAGAGGTTAAGTAGCTTGTCCAATGTCACACAGCCAAGAAGGGACAAAGCCAGGATTTGAATCCTAGCAATCTGGCCCCAGAATCCCTAACTACTGGACCCCTGAAAACATCACATGGACCCTACTTCTGGAAGGGATGTTCATTCCCACCCCCGATGACCTCTGCCTTCTAAGATGGCCCACCCCTGTCTGACCTCTGAGGCTGCTGAGTAACCCCCGACTCCTGGCTGTCACTGAGCATCGTCAGGGCCCCCAGGGCCCCCCCAGCTCCCCAGCCCGCGTCTGCGCTGACCCTGCCTTGAGCTGAGTGAGCGCTTCCTCTACGCGGGGCTGGTTGTAGCGCACCATGTAGCTGTGCATGTCGGGGTAGTTGCTGCGAATGTTCTTCTCCGTGGACCCATTGGGCACCGTCCCAAACTTCAGGGGTGGGTACTGCTCCTGGGGCCGCTGGAACTAGGGCAGAATGGGAGTCATTAGGGGGCCACCCTCTGGAGGCGGCTGGGTGGAGGTTGCCCTCCACCCAGATGCTCTATTCTGGGGGGATACCCACCAACTGGAGGGCAGTCCAGTCCAGAAATGTTTCTCAGACTTGTTAATCGTGACTGTTTTCTACTCCCCACCCAACACCTACATCTGCAGATATCTCCACATCTGTGTGCAGATATGTATATCTAATCAGGAGTATTATTGAAATATTTAACAACCACCATGGTCTGATCATAGTCCAATCAGGAAAGACTGGTTACAAAGTTCGAGAAGGGTCCTGGAGTTCCCTGATGTGCCAGGCATTAACCCTTAACTTGCTGGATCATGGGAGGCCGCAGGGCAGGTGCAGGCATGGTGGAGGCTGGGTGCACTTGCTATATAGACATAGCCAGGCAGGTGTGTGCTAGCCCAACGTCGAGTGTGTATATAACTAAAACAAAACTTTCAGAAAACCATACTCACCCTCATTATGGTCAAACATATTTTCTATTCTATTCTAGTCCATTAAGAAAATATTTGTTGCAATCCACTGAATTTATTTCTCAGCCTTGTAATAGGTCAAAACACCCAGTTGACCACTTCAGTCTCAAGGTGTGCTCTGCAGAGCACCAATCCCTGAACAAACTGTGATCCATGATGAGGTAAGTACAGAAATCAAGAGTGTGAGCATTTAGAGCAAATCTAACAGAATAACTTTATGTCTGTTGAACTTAATAAATAAAATTTGGGGTTTGAGTTCTGCATGTCTTGATTTAAAATTTTATTTTACTTCCTAGTAATTCATTTCCATTGTATTTTACCGAAGCATTGGTCTCCACAGGATTAGAAATTTCACAAAGTAGCCCTTCATCACAGTTTGAGCGAAGCACTGGTCTAGAATATCCCATTTGACGCTACGACCCTGAGAACATTTGGGGGACACTCTCTTCCCCTGGGAATATTTAAATAGCTGGTTGCGAAACACAACCTTTCTGCTCTGGAATTTTGGAACTCCTTCAGGAATCCCCCTCTGACCTCCCACATGCCACGCTTTGTGACCTCTAGCCTGCTCTCCTCCAAAACACACACACCTTTCGGTCACTGAGCCCAGACACCGTGTCCACGTACTCCTCCTGGATCATGAAGGCAGCCAGGTTGGCTGTGTAGCTGGCAAGGAAGATGACAGCAAAGAAGGCCCACACCAGCACCATGATTTTGCTGGTGGTTCCCCGGGGGTTCTCCACGGGCACCGAGTTATTGAACACCAGGGCCCAGAGCAGCCAGATGGATTTCCCAATGGTGAAGGTTGAGCCACCAGGGCCTGCAGGGGGCCAGGAGAGGGACATGGACCCCAAGTCCCTTCTGCTCAACAAGGAAGCAGAAAAAACTCCAATACCCAGTGGCACCCAAGGCCTCTGGGAGTTCAAGAGGCCATTATTCCACCCCAGGGGCTGCTGGGAAATGTAGTTTTAGCTGTGATCTGGGCTGTGCGATAGGGCAATGGAGGAAGGGGACTCACGCTTCCCCGTGGCCAGGCTGCGGTTGTAGCCAACGGGACTGAGGTACTCGAAGATGAAAACGGTGACGGCGACCACAGTGAGGCACATGACAAACATCATCACCCACACGGCAGGGCTGTAGGGCTCTGGGGGGAAGGGGGTGTATGATCATGACTCAGCAAGCAAAGGACTGGGGACCATGTGAACATATGACCTGTGAACAAGGTACAGCCTAAATGTGACTCTGTCCGCTTCCCAGGATCCCCATCTTGTGAACAGCCTCACTGCTCACCCAGACTCCTGGGAGACAGTCTTTCTCAAAGACAGCCATCTCAATCATTTCTATGGTTTCAACCACCAAATACAAATGTCTTCCAAACATGTCTCTTGAGCCCCAGACCCGAGTCTCCACCTCCCCCTGGCCATCCCCCAAGCCCCCAGGGCCCCTGCCATTCACCATGTTCCACAGTGAGCATGTGGTTCGGACATGCTCCCCGTCCTGGGAGCCCCACCATTCATCCAGTCATAGCCCAAACCCCCACATTTGCCATCCTCACCCTGCCCTCTGCCCTGGCCTTTCCTTTCCTTCTCTCCCCTGGACCAGCTCTCCAGTCTCTCCTCTGTAGCCCACTCCCCTCCCCAAAGGCCCTAGAGGCCCCTTCTACACCCACAGATGAGCTGGCCACCTCCCTGCTCGCAGCCCTCTGTGGTTCCCTGGTGCCCCCAGGACAACCCACTTCTCAGCTTTGCTTCCACTGACCTCTACGTCCTGATCACTCTCTCAAGAGCCCACTGCTTTAGCCACCCAGAACTCACAGTTCCCAAACGAGCCCTCACCCTCTCTTCTACAGCCCCCCACCACAGGCGCCCCCCTAAACTCTCCATCACACAGACTCGCGTTCATGTGTCCCCGCTTCACATTGCCTCCAGAAGTTCACTGACAATAAATCTGAATCATCACTTCCTTGGGATTAGTACTGGGTGATTTCACCCCTAGGCCAAGTGTGAGGGCGGCTAAGACTGCCCCTGTCACAGCAGCAGTGTCACTATCCTGGACTGTCACTGCGGCACTGGGGACATGCCTGTCACCTCTGCTGGGCAACGTGGTTGGGCATAAGTATGACCTTGTCACACCGCTGTTGAAGGCAGAAGCCCCACGTGGTGCATCTCAGGGTGCCCTGCCGAGACGTTGGTGCAAAGAGGAGGCCACGGGAGACATTGTTGGGGAAATATACAAAAATAAACACAAAGGAAGGTTGTCCCTTCTCCCAGCCCCTCCCGCTCCCGAAGCACTGCTCAGACTTCAGAGAACAACAGGGAAGTGACGAGACCTGCTGCCCTTGGCCTCAAGTACACATTTCTTTCTGTCATCTTCAAGCTCAGCAAATGAGAGCTCTACCCAATCTGCAGCTTCTTCCGAACCACATCCCACGACTGTTTACTTGCCTCTTCCTCCCTGTCTTCCTGTCCCAGTCCCCCATCCTCTCTGCGTGGATGGTCGCAGTAGCCTCGTCCCTCCACAGAGCTGCCAGTGGGATATTTTAAAAGCCTAAACCTGATCGTAAATCTCCACACTACCAGCTGCAGTTAAAACCCTGGCCATGCAATAAGAGTAAAATCCAAACTCCTACCGGAGCCACCAGGGCCCTGTGTCATCTGCGGCATCCCCCTCAGCCCTCACCTCCCCTGACTCTCATTCCCTCACTGCCCGCCTCCAGCCACAAAGGACTTCCGCTATTTCACAAACACTCCACCCGTGTTCCCACCTTGGGGCTTTTGCCTTTGCTGTTCCCTCAGCCTGGAATGCTCTTCAGCCAGATCCACACAGGACTGGGTCACCTCCTCAAAAGAGCCTTCCTGCCCACACATGGCAGCACCAGTCCCATTCCTTTCCATCTCCCCACCCTGGCTTACTTTGTCATAGTATTTATCACCATCTGAGGTCATCTTGTCCTTGTACCCCTTTAAGATCTTTTTGTTCTGTCTCCCCCATGAGGTGGAGAGCCCTCAGAGGGCAGGGATTTGTGTGCACCCCAGAGCGTGGCACGCAGTAAGTGCTCAATAAACACCGGTGGATGAACTGAGTGCTTGTACCACATTGATCTCTTTTCCTCATCTCCTACTTATATACAAGGGAAGACTGCGGTTTGTAGGTCCTGAAGCTTATATAATTTGGAGGGCTCTCTTTAAGAAAAAAAGAATGCAAGACCAGGTACAACACCTTGAAGACCTTGAAGAGATTGTTCAAGAAAAGCCTCTTGAGGCTCCAGTTTCCTAAGCTTCATGGCAAAGTGGTAGGGGAAATTACTTCTCCCATTTTACAGATTACAAAACTGAGGCTCAGAAGTGATATCATTTTGGAGTCACAACAGTGGTACAGGCAACTCCAGGATGGGAATTGTGCCCACAGAGTCCCCCAGCCTTGCCATCCCGGGGCCCGGGCTCACCCAGGAAGGCCGAGGGGGACACGGTGCCATTGCTGCGCGCCACCATGACGCTGATGCCTGTTTCCACGAAGGGGACAGAGAAGTCCACGATCTCCGACCGCTCCTCGTTGATGGTGAGGGAGCCGATGGCCATGTCCGCGCGCTGGTAGAACACCTGGGGTGAGGGTGAGGAGTGGGTGAGGGATCTTGGCTGGCCCAAGCAGACAGAGGTATACTGCGCGGAGTCTGGACCGGCCCCAGGAGACCAGTGACAGGGTGACAGAGAGGGTTGGGAGGGTGGCTGGTGGATGAGGGGGACGCACAGTAGGAAAGGAAAGGTGGAGGTGAGAGTCTGGGAACAGGAGTAGTTAAGAGGCAGCCCCAAGCCACACCCTGTGCCTGCCCCGCCCTCTGAAGACTCTGCGTGCCATCCTCCCGGCCCCACCCCCTTCACCTAGAAGTCCCACCCTGGCCCCGCCCCTCCATCAGGTGTTCCACCCCGCGGCCCCGCCCCCACCCGAGGGACCCTTCCAGGCCCCGCCCCTTCCCGGGAGGTCCCTTCTATTGACCACGCCCCTCACACAAGGCGCTCGTTTCCCCCCTTTGGCCCCGCCCGTGCCCGCCCAGTTCCGGCCCCGGCCACGCCCCATCTGCCCGGGCCCCTGCCCCACGTGTCGCCTACGGCCTCACCTCTCCGATCATGCCGTTCCAGACGCCGTCAATCTTTTTCCCGTGCTTGCCGTTAGTGACCAGGTAGAGGTCGTAGCTGAAGCCTATGGTGTGCGCCAGCCGCTTCAGAATGTCGATGCAGAAGCCCTTGCAGCACCGCTTTTCTGGGCGGGGGGCGTCCGGAGGAGGGCTGCGGGGAGCGAGCAGGCTTGGGGACGCTGGGGACCCCAACCTTAGACTCTCCCAGGAGGCCAGGGTATGGAGGAAGAGACAAGCAGCAGCTAAAACTATGTTTAGTGCTTTCTGGGGAAACTGAGGCTCAAAGGAGTTCCATGACTTGTCCAAGGTCATCAGCTGGAGGGCTTTGTGGGTCCTGGGTCCCACGGGAGGAGGGGGCTAGTGTCAGCACTACCGGGTTTCAAGGGAGAAGAATTCTGAAGCTGGAACTCCTGGACCTCGGTTATCACCTGTGGGTGCGGTTGAGTTGGCTTCGGCAGGGGACGGAGTCTCGGATGCAAGTGCCGCTGATGGGGTCAGCGGGCTCCACAATGACAAAGGGTCTCTCCTCCAGCGTGGCCACCGTGAGGTGCTGTGTGTCATCCACTGGCTGCAGGAAGCGGCCATAGCGGGACCACAGCGGGTACTTTAAGCGGAGAGTCTGCTGCTCCCAGCTGCCCACCTTGGCCAAGAGAAGGGGATTCAGGCTCCCTGGGGGGACTTTACAGGGTGTCCTGATTTTCATGGCCCCGCTTCCTAGAGCCTGGGCTCTCAACTCCTTCTCCTTCAGACCAGGAGTCTGGGCACCATCTCCTTCCTCCCCCTAGGACCCAGGAGTCTAGGTGCCCAATCTTTCCCCCCGAGACCTAGAAGTCCTGGCCCCCACCCCCTGCTTCCCTCAGAGGCCACAGGCCAGGGCCTCAGACCCTGTCTCTGCCAGGACACAGAAGTCTGGTTCCTCACACCTTCTTCCTCAGGACCTAGGAGCCCAGGCCTGGGGTGGGGGCTGGGACTCACCACCTCCCAAGTCCTGTCTCTGGTGAGGGAGATGACCACCAGAGAGGGGTTCACCAGGAAGCCATCCTCGTTGAAGGAGTAGTCCCGGTTATCCCAGGTAATATTCATGAAGTACCTGCCCAGGAGGAAGGGAGGGGACAGGTAGGGTCCTGGACTGGACCTTGGACCCAAAAGGCAGAGAAAGTCCCCTTCCTACTGACAAGTTCCAGGCCCCATCTGGAATCTTTCCTCTGAGATCCTGAAAACCCAAATATGCCTCTTCTCTGCTCAGTACTCTCCCCTTACTAAACAAGGCCCCAGACCCTCAGCCTAGGTTTGAGGTCCTCTTAGAGACCCTGTGTGTTCTGGCCCTGCCTGCCTCTGAAGCCCCATCTCTGATCCCTTCCCGCCTTCAAACTCTTTCTACCCTAAACCCTTTTTGTGTCCCACCAACACCAACAAGGTGTCCCCCAAACATATCACTCGGTTTCTTTTCTCTAGGCCTTTGCAGGTGGTGTTCTCTCTGCCTGGAAACTCCTGGTTCTGTCCCTTCTCATCCTGACCAATTCTCAGGTTTCAAGACTCAGCTCAAGTGTCACCTCCTGGGGAGAAGCCCCAGAAGGTCTCTGGACTCCCATTATCTTCACTATGTAATGGCATCCTGGACTCGGAAGGCCATCCTGTGCTCAGTATCGCCCTGGGCCTGGTCAGGCCTTTGGCTGCCATCCTCATCTCCTCACTCCCCTTCCCAGGCCATCCATTCCCAAGCCCCATCCTTCCTGCCCCCGGGATTTCTCTGTCCCTTCCTCTCCCCTCCATCCCCACGGCCCTCCTGGACCCTCACCCCAGCCTCCAATCTCTCTCCTCCAGTCTGTGCCCCACTCCTGGGTGAGGGATCTTTCTACAACCCAAACTGACTCCACCTCTTCCCTGCTCATAACCCAACCATGGCTCCCCAGTGCCCAGGAACAAGCCCAAGCCTTTCAAACAGGTGGCCCTACCTCCCCAGCCTCATCACCCCCAACCCCTAATTCTCTTGCTTTCATCTGCCCTGAGCAACTGGGGTCCCACCAACCTGACCATATTCCTCTCCCCTCTGGGCCTTTGCACAGTGCTTCTCCTCTTGCCTGATATTGGCAAACCCCCAACAACTCTTAGAATCAAACCCAAACCCCTTAAGCTGGCCTAAATGCACTGCATGGTCTGGGCCCTGCTTGTTTCTCCATCTCGTAGTTACACCCTCTCCTTGTCCTCTAAGATCCAGCCGCAAGGCCTTTATTTCAGGCTCCCAAGCAGGCAATTCTTGCCCAAGGGCCTTTGCACTTGTTATTCCCTCTCCTCTCCACTTAGATCTCCCAACAATTGGCTCTTTCTCTTAATCCATTTTTTTACCTCCAAATCTCACCTACTCAGGAAGACCTCATCTCATCTAGCACCCTAAGGCATCTCTTATCACATTCCACCTGTGTTGTTTTCATCTCAGCTTATCACCCACTAGTATTTTCTTCCTTTTCTTGTTTGTTCACTGCCCCTGTTCACTCCCCTATGAGACCATAAGCTCTGTGAGAGCAGGTGCCTTATTTAACACCATTTACCCTTGTACATAAAGCAGTGCTTGGCATACAGTCAGCTCTCAATAAAGGGCTTCTCAATGAAAGAATGAATGAATGAATGAATGAATGGGCAATTTATTCTTCAAGTCTCAGCTTAGATATTTCCTCCTCCTGGAAACCTCCCGGGCTTCGGAGGTTGACCTGTGACTTGTGTAGCTTAATTTGGAAGGCTGACTGGGGCCAGTGAAATTCCTCTTTTGGGAGGACATTGGCCATGAGATTTGGTAGGTTGGGGGGATGGGGGTGGACAGGATGGGCTGAAATTATGAATATTAAGAAGCAGAAATTCTGAGTAAGTGGTGGTAAGAGAAGAATTGGACAGTCTCTGGAAGCGGCAAGGCTGAGAACGAGGAAGAGGAGGGAGAGAGAGAAAAAAAGACAGCATTAGAAAGAGAGGAAAGAGTAGCTGGTCGCCTGGCTTGGTTTCAATTCCTGACATCTGGGTTTCGGTGCATGTTTACCTTTGCAATATACCCCCTTTTCCCTGAGGAAATCAAATGAGACTCTGCTTCTTGCAACCAAAAATGTCCTGGCTTAGACAGTACTCCTCCCCATGCTCTTCCAGACCCCATGCCACCTCCACTATCACAGGCATCGTACTGCGTTGTCATCATCCCGTCCCTGTCTTCTGCCCCCCAGGACCCTGTGTTCTTTGAAGAGAAGTCCATGGTTTTATTCATCTCTGTGTTCCCAGCGCCCAGCATGAGCCCTAGTTCCTAGCAGGCACTCAGTAAGAATTTATGAACCGGGAATGCTTTTCTCACCCTCTTGTCCCTGTATCCTGACTCCCCACTCACCAGTTCTCAATCCTTCTCTCTGAGGTTTTCTTTCCCGCCCATCACCTCTTCCTAAGCTCAGCTTAATCTCATTTCAGGATTCAAGGCCTCTCTCCTTCCCCTGTTCTGTCACCAAACTTTTCAGTTTCTCACTCCCAAAGCTGCCAACGGAGGAGATGCGTTTCCCAGCAAAACCTGTTCCCCTTTGCTAAAACAAAAGCGTGTAAAGCTGGGCACACACCTGACCAGCTACTGTCAACGTTTCCCAGTCTTCCTTGCAGCTAGCCCAGGCCATGTGCAGGGATGACATTCAAACTCCATCAATACAGCACCCTCAGGAGCCAATCAGAATCGACGTCTAACCAATCTGCATGCACGCGGCTGTAAACAACCAATAAGCCAGCTCTGGCCCATCACTACTCTCTCACCCAATGGAACGTAAGACTTGTCCCTTCCATTTCACTTGCCCCAAAAGAAATTGCTTGCCCTCCACTTCCTCTCCCTTTCTCATGACCTAGGATTTGGACATGCGCACGACCCAGTTTCAACAGTGCAGAAAGAAGATGGCAGAGCAACAAGGTGGGAGGGTCCTGGGTCCCTGAATGATCATGTGGAGGAACATAGCCTCCGGATAACCTGGACCCCTCATCTCTAGACTGTTGAGATGAAAAGAAACTTCTACCGTGTTTGGACCACTGGATTGTTGGGCCATTTTACTACTGAAGTTCCGCTCATACTCTAACTAGGGTATTTCATCAGACGGAAGATGCTCTCAACTATAAGATGCATCTCTGTTTTTAGGTACCACAAGGAAAATTTTGCTGCCAATTAAACCATGATAAGCCATCACCTGGAGGATGCGTCTTGGTTTTAAAGCCATTAAGCTGAAAAAAAATCACAAAATAGAGAAATACACTCACTGTGCCTGAGGTGCTTTTTTCCAAAATACCCAATTTAACCCCAGACCCAGTTACACCCATTTTACAGAAAACGAAATCAAAGCTCTGAGGAGGGACCTGACCCATTTGAGCCACTTAGCCAGTGGGTACCCCATGTAATCAGGCTCTGGGCCTTCCCACCCCAGCCCACCCCAGCTCCACTCACCTATGTAGGCTCTCCCCTCGGTGGGTGCGGTTCTGGGCGCGACAGTCATGGCCGAGCTCAGGCAGGAAGCCATAGTCACGCAGCAGGGCCTGGGCACCTCTAGCCACTACGGCCACTCCAGCTGCCACACGCTGGGCCAGGTCATCCCGCCAGCCTGCTGATCGCACTGCAAACAAGCCGGCAGGCAGTGGGGCGCCTCCCGGTAGAAGGAGGGGCTCCCCAGGGGCGCCCGAGCTCCCGCCTCCAGCCAGCTGGGGCCCCACCATGAACCAGACGTAGCCAGGCCCAGTGAGGCCAGCCTCCTCGGCTGCCCGGAACACAGGCTCGGCCTCCTCGCGGGCACAGAAGAGCAGCCGGATCTGTGCGCTGACACTGCGGAGCTGGGCACCCAGCACTGCCTCGCCTGCCCCAGGGTCCAGCGTCAATGCCCCGCGGTGCTCCCAGCCCACCAGGCTGCCATCAGTCAGCACCTCGATGTAGGAGAGGAAGGCTCGGTGGCCAGGGGCACGCGTGGTCACTGCTACAAAGGACGTCCAGTCATACTCCTCAAGCACCTCAAAGATGACCTGAAGCTGCTGCTCTGTGGAGGAGCCCAGCTGCAGGAAGGTGGAGCCCTTCTCCTGTGGGGAACGAGGAGGAGGTCAGGCCTCCAGAGGACAGACCACAGCTTCCAGCAGTTAGTAGGCGACCTTCCAAAGTCAACTAGGGCGTTACAGCTCCCAGCGGCCACCGGCAGGCCACAGCTCTCAATATGGCAAACTGACAAGCTTTTCACCAAATCCCTTTCCTTTCCCTTCTGGGGCACAGAGCTAGACCTCAGTTAGGTCTCCATGTGACTGAGTTCAAGGCTCATTCACAAAATCCTCCCCCATGCACCTTATCTCTTCCCTGAGGACAGTACAGAGGTCCCAGAGAGAAATCTGAAGTCTGAGGGGGCTACAGAGGCACAAGAGGGAGGAGCCTGTGTCCCTGAGTCACCACTTGGAGGAAAGCCACCTCCAAACAGGAACACCTGTTTGGATTTTGCATGCCTGAGAAACAACCTTCTATTGGGTTGAGCCACTAAGACATGGGGGTTTTATCTGTTATATTACCATAAGGAACACACCCAGCATCCAGCAAGGGAACTAGAGTTCCCAGAACACACTGAGGACTACATCTTCCAGCATGCAACAGGTGCTGAAGGTACTGTTTCTTCCATCTGGAAGCTTTGTTGATGGACTTGCCCTTCTGATTTTCCTCCTACCTCCCTGGACCCTCCTTCTGTTCCCTTTGCTGGACTCTCTTCCTCAGTCAGAATTCTAAATGTAGGAGTGCCCTAGTCTTCTCTCTGTTCTTCTCTGTCCTCTCTTCCTGGTGAGGTCATCCAGAGTCATGAGTTTAAATACTGTCTCCTGTGCTACCCAATACGATAGCTGCTAGCCAGCCACAGCTATTCAAATTCAAATTCAAATGAAATGAAATTAAATAAAATTTAGTTCCCTGGGTACACTAACCACATGTCCGATGCTCAACAGCCACATGTGGCTAGTGACTGTCATATTGGACACAGCAGATATAGACCATTCTCATCATTGTAGGAAGTTACATCGAACAGCCCTGGATATGTTGAGGGCTCCCATCCTCAGTCATCACCTCTCTTGTGAGTTCCAGACAAACCTACTGCCCTTTCAACTCAACACCTCCCCTTGAGAGGCATCTCAAAATGAGTATGTCAAACGCAGAATTCTCGATCTTTCCCCTGCCTCAAACCTGTCCCCTGTCTTTTTTTCCTTATTCACCAGATGCTAGGGCCCTGAGGCTAACTCACGTCTTTTCCTCAAGCCCACATTCAAATCAGCTCCAAATCTTCTCGTCTCTCTGTTCAAAACTTAACCCCACTTGTCCTCACCACCTCACTACTAACCCCCTCAACACAACCCTCACTGTCACCACTTTTTTTGTCACCTAATCCATCTCTGCTTCCATTCTTGCATCTTTCAGTCCATTCTCCAGACAGCAGCCAGATGATCTTTTCAGAATATTAATTGGATCAAATCCCTTCTTGGTTGAAAACCTTCCAATGGTTCTACTTAGAGTTAAAGCCAAAGTCGTCCTTGTGGCCCACAAGGCCCTGCTTGAACTGGCCCCCATTGCCTCGCTGACCTCATCCCCCGCCACCCCCACCTCTTTGCTCTTCCTCAAACATATCAAGGTCCTTCTGGCTTCAGGGGCTTTGCCCTTAGCTGTTGCCTCTCCTGGGGACATGGGGACACTCCACGCTGGACCTACCTCACCTCATCCTCAGTCCAGCTCAGTCACCTCAGGGAGGCCTCCACTGATTGCCATCTATTGAAGCCCCATCCTCAGTCATCACCTTTCCTACAGGGCAGAGCTCACTATGTTGTTTTGTCTGTCTCCCCATTGGAATGCAAGCTCCATAAGAGCAGAGACCTTTTTTTTTTTTCTTTCTTTCCTCCTTTCACAACTATATTCCCCAGAACCTAACTGCCACAGAATCAGCCCTCCACAAGTCTTCCAGTAATGCAATAAGAAGACTAAGTGGACTGTCTCCCTAGGTGCCTGCCTGTGAATATAGGTGTAGAGGATAGGACAGTTGTCCTGAGGAGATATGGTCTCCCAGCATGCAGTAAGAACCCTGAGAGGACCTCATCCTTGGCAGGTGGAGGTCTGCTGAGGGGACCATATTCCACAGGGGACATCTGTGGTGGCACAGATGGAGCTGTGGCTCTTTCTTCCACACAGACACTGAGGGGACTACATTTCCCAGAAGGCAATGGGTGTCACTGAGCAGCCACGGTGCTCAGAAGACAAACAGAGCTTCCCACACTACTCAGCAGCAGAGGAGGCACCAGGGACCACACCTCTCAGTATTCCATGGGGATGGCAGCCAGGAAGTAATAGGTTCACCTCGCAGGTGATCTGCCTACAAACCTCTGGACAACCGGACAATCCCAAGTCAGAGAAGTAGAAAGTTGGACAGAGGCCCTTCCCAGTGTGCTCTGGACAGGAGAGAACTAAGAGTCCAGCACACGACAATGATCTAGTCACAAAGCCACCAGGCCTCGCAGCAGAGAATTGGTGGAGACTTAGGCTCCACCCAGGCAGGTGTCCCATCTACTGGAGAGTCCCTCCCCTAAGACACTGGCTCCACCTCTGAAGAGGCCCCAATCCTTCCCAGCAGCCACCTCTCACCTGACCCTCTTCCTTCTCAGTCTGCACACCACTGCTTGGCCAGTTCTGCCCTTCCCTACCGTTAGTTCATTCCAGCTGGCCCTTCTTGTGCCCTTGGGAGGCAGGCCTCTCCCCAGCCCGCAGCCTGCTCCAGCCTCTGTGCGCCCTCCCCTGCCGTGGGCCTTCACCTTACCAGGCCCACCCTCTGAATTCTGGCTTTCCAAACCTGACAGCTGGGTATGCACCTGCCCAAACCCACTTTCAGGACCGCCTTTCTCTCTAGACCCGTCCCTTTAGTACAGAGTGTGGGCCCTGACCCAACCTTCCCTGACTGGCCTCTCCCGCTTCCTGGCTTCAGGGTTCCACCCCTCCTCAGCCCACCTCTCTCTGACGACTCCTCCCCTTTTCACACTTCTTTCACCGGATGGCCCCGTCATCCTGCCCCTTCATCCCCGAGCCCCCCATGCTCGGCCGGCCGAGCCCCTCCCTGCCCCGCAGAATCTGATGCCCTTCTGTCCTGGTCCCTGCCCCTGCCTTCCCGGCTCCTGCCTCCTCACTAGACCTCACCCCTTTCTAAACCCTTTTCCTTTTCAACTGACCCCTCCGTCGCTGATCCAGAGCCTACCCCTCCCTCAGATCTTGCCATTTGAGGGAGTCGCTTTTCCTTCCCAGGCTCAGCCCCTCGCTGCCTGGTCCCGCCACTTCCCCAGATCCCACCCCCATTCCCCTCATTAACCTCTCCTGCAGACCTTCAACCCTCCCTACACCCGGATCATCCAAGACTGGCCCCTCTCGGACCCTGCTCCTAGGTGACTCCCGGAGCAGGCACCGCGCCTCCTACTGGCCACGCCCCTCCAGGTAGCCCCGCCCCTTACCGATACCTGATCCCTACCGCGCCCGCGATGCCCACTCAGGACTGGCCCCGCCCCCCCGTCGCGCGCACCTTGGGCGTGAGCACGAGCGCGGCGCCGCCGTGCACGGCCACGATGGGCAGCGAGGTCTGTGCCGACAGGAAGTCGAGGATGGGCGCTACGGCGGGCGCGCGCGAGTCGTCCTCGAAGACGACGCCGTGCACGCGCAACCCCGACAGTAGGTCGCAGAGCTGCAGCACGAGGCTGCGCGGGTCCGAGCCGTTGAGCACCAGCGCCACGGGCCGCACGTCCAGGCCCGGGCTGCGCACGGCGGCCGCCACTGCTGGGCCCAGGCGCGCCGCCTCGGTAGCGTACGCGGGCCCCGAGAACACGAGCGCCACGTTGAGCGGCCGCGCCCCGCCGAGGCCCCCGCCGGGCCCGGCGGCCCCGCCCGGTCCCGGCGCCTCCTCCGGGAACGGGCTGGCGCAGGCCAGCGCCAGAAGCAGCAGCATCCTAGCGGGGCCCCGAGGGCCGCGGGGGCCACCGGCGCCGCGCATCGCCTGCGGGCCCCTCCGGGCGGCCTCTGAGCGTCGGGGCCGGGGACGGAAACACAAGCGAGCGAAGCACAGAGATGGGAGGACGGAGACAGGATGACAAGATAGGGAAAGAGACACACGGAGAAGAGATAACAGGGAAGGAGAGACGCAGAGATAAGAGAGGGAAAGGTTGGGGTGATAGAGATGGGGCAGAGACAGAGACAAAGGGAAAGTGCAGGTGGGCAACGGGGACAAAGAAGATAGAGGTAGAGAAAAAAGATAGATAAGGTAGTAATGGGGAGGACAGTGAGAAGACAGGCAGGAAACAGGCCCGCAGAGATGGGATCAGAATAGGAGCAGAGAGACCCAGGGAGA